>PVKP010014387.1:0-39814 GCA_004027715.1 Plecturocebus donacophilus | reverse complement strand
AAACCGGATTTAGGACTTACACTTCACCCATAAGGAACTGAGTTATGGGGACCTGGAAGGAGGTAGAATAAGGAAAAGGCCACATGTTTTGGAATCAGACTGAGCTGGGTTCAGTCCTAACTCTAGCCACTCATGAGTAGGGGATCTTGGGTGGGTCACTTAATCTCTCTGAGCCTTAGTTTCTCACCTGTAAAATGGATGCAGGCATGGGAAGATTAAGTGAACTGACGGATGCAAGAACTTAGTCTGGTCTCTAAGCACACAGGAGGCGCAAATGGCAATATTGTTATTATTAATCTGAATGAATAGATTTTTTAGTAAGGGTCAGATTGAGGAGGTAGAAAAGTCCTGAGGAGTTGGGTGCGTGACCTCAGGCATCTGTGGTTAACTGTCAACACTCAGCCAGCTGGTCTCATCACTGGGATTTGGCCACTTACCTCTCCGAGTGATGGGTCCCAAATCTAGAACCCGGGCTAGGTCTATGGCCAGTACGTCACTGCGGACTTGACTTCTTGAGCAAGACTGTGGGGATGATGAACTCTTATTAATCAAAATTTAAATGCCTGGATTCTATCTTGACTGGTCCTGCAATGGGCAGCTCTGGACCAAGAACTGGGTCCAGAACTGGGTCATGCTATGGCCCTAATTCTGATGCTGTGGTTATCTCAATCTAGAAAATTATTACTGTCATCTCCAATAAATCTGGGTCTGAATCTCATCAAGTGGAGACCTTCTTTTAGCTACATAATTTGGGGCCAATGACTTTGCCACTCTACAATAACTAAATAATACCTACCTGGTTGTGAAGATGAAAATGAGATGTGTCTGCAACATGTGGACACAAGGTAAGCACTTGGAAAATGCCAACTACTCACAGGCAATGCCAAATGCAGGCCAGAGCAGGGGCACTGGAGTCACCTCTTGGCTGGGACACATCCTGGCTCTGACGTTTTCTAACTGTGTGTGGCTCCGTGAGCAAAGACTTCTCTGAACTTCACAGTGGGGTAGATAAAATAATCTACTTAAAGGGTTGTTCTGAGAGTTAAATTAGAAAAGGTATGCAAAAGTTTTAGTATGGTGCTTGACAAAGAGCAAGCACTAAAAAAGTCATCTATGATTATAATCATTTAAAACATGCCAGGCCAGATGCGGTGGCTCATGGCTGTAATCCCAGCACTTTGGGAGGCTGAGGTGGGTGGATCACAAGGTCAGGAGATCGAGACCATCCTGGCCAACATGGTGAAACCCCATGTCTACCAAAAATAGAAAAATTAGCTGGGCAGGGTGGCGTGCACCTGTAGTCTCAGCTATTCAGGAGGCTGAGGCAGGAGAATCGCTTTAACCTGGGAGGCGGAGGCGAGATAGTGCCACTACACTCCAGCCTGGTGACAGAGCGAGACTCCATCTCAAAACACACACACACATACACACCAGTGGAAATTAGACGATTTCCTTATCAAATCTGCCTCCTGGAAACACAAAAATTGCTTAGAAATGGGCCTTTAGGAGACCTAGAGTCTATCCATTCATCTTTTGTTTCTCCCTCCCTCCCGTCCATACACCTACCCATCTCTTTCCGTCTCTTCATCCTGCTTTCTTCCTTCTTTCCTTACTATTCTCTCCTTTCCTTCTCCATCCCTCCTGTATTCCTTTCACCTCCTCTCTTTTCTTCCCCCCTTCCCTTTCTCACTTCCCCCCGCTCCCTTCCCTTCTCTTCCTTTCCCCTTCTTCCCACCCTCCCTCCATTCATAATTCCAATAAATATGTATGGAGAGCCTATCAGGTACAAGGCCCCATGCCAGCCTCTGAAGAGTTCAGTACAAAGAGACACTCACAGGCTGGCATTGTTCATGAAGAGAATCACAGAGGTGAATCTCACAATGCAGGAAAACCAGATCATAATGTCCAGCAAACATGAACATCTGGACTGAGAACCGGCCTTCAGAGGACCTCCCATTCTCCTCCACGTGGATGGTGGAATCACGGTGATTTGGGCAGCTGGGAGGATGACAGGGCAAAGGTATGACTACTAAAAACAGCAGTAGAGAAAATTAAAGAGCCCTCAGACCCCCTCCGTCATGACAACATGGACTTCTTCTATTCCTCTGTTTCCTCCAAGATGTTATCCATAAGCTCACACGCCTTAAATTATTTGGGGGCACAGTCTCTGGAGTGAAACAGACCGGTCTTGTATTCTAGCCCAACCCACGTTTTAGCTAAGTGATTATGGGCAAGGTCCTCATCCTTGCTGAACTTTACTTTTCTTATCTGTAAAGTGGAGACAGTAATATCCACTTTATGAGACTGATGTGAGCATTTAATCAGATAATCCACATATATTGCTTGGCACATAGCTAATCTCAATGACAAATACAGTCAGGATTATTACTATGATTTAAATCATGATTTATAGAAATGCATTTTCCCTGTTTTTGTCAGCAGTGTTCAATAACATTCCATCCCACAACATTTATCGTTTTGTTTTCATATTGACCAGTGTTCACTTCTGTGTAATAATCCATCACTACCACACTGATCCCCTAGTTTTGAACAATGAGCCTGTTGCCAAAGTTATCAAGAACATAGAAATGGAAAATATTGACATTTCTTTACCTTACCTACCTACTTGGTATTAATACTTTAGGCTAAAACCTCAGGAGTGATATTTCTGGGTCAGAGTGTGTTTATGATATGAAATACAACTTGCACATCTGTTAGGGAATGGATGAGATGAACATTTTCCTATAAACATTAGAAAGGCCAAATGGTAATTCCAGAATTGCTTGTTACCTGTTTCTGATGATGAAATACTTCACAGGGTCAGCTCTGTCTTCAGTGGGGGTGGCATAACAGTTCCTCAACACCAGGTTGAACCTAGAGGTGTCCCCTTGCTCCAAGATGGCACCCACATAGAGCATGGACTCAACAGACAGCTCAACTGCAACCCCTTCGTAAGGATTCGTGTAGTTCTGGTCTTGGAAGAGGGCCATCCTGACAGTGAACTCTCCATCCCCGCCCACACTGAGGTTCAAGGAACTGAGAAAAGGAAAGCCACAAGAGTGGGAACCTCAGAGAGAACAACATAAATCAAGCCCTGCACTTACTTAACACACTTACGAAGGCAACAGCACACATCTTGGATCGTTAAGTGAACATTGGATCATTCATTTAAACTAAGCATTTATTAGCTTCCAGACACTCAACTTGACAGACACGTCTGCCTTCAGGATTTCCACCAATCCTCCCTGCACGAGAGCTTACACCTATCTCCCTCACTGAAGGAATAACTGAGAGTATACCTCCATCTTCTCAATTGGAGCATGGGGCTCAGAACCAGTTCTGTGTGTTCACATTTTTTAGCAGCAGATATCTTCCCTCCATCCCACAGTCTTTAGTGAAACACCAGTTTTAACAAAATAAATAGCTTTGATTTTGATTTTTTATGAACCAGGAGCCCCAGCACCATACCATCTGCAAACCACTGAATTAGAAAATTTCTGATCCTTCTGATCCTGTTGCTTTGTGAGCCCAGGGGGCAATAAGGAATGAGATGGGCACTCTGGATTTTTTGACACCCCAGAAAGTCCCCTGGCAAGTCTAGGAATGCTAAAGAACTAATTCAACAGGGCCCATTTGTGGCACAGAAACACAACAAAACAGACAAAAGCCCCTACTCACATAGAATTCTCCCAAACTGCTATTTGATGTTATTTCTGCTGGGGACAGGGGTGCTGCTTATCCATTAAAAGCTGGTCTCTGCTTAAATCTCATGTTTTCAGGGAAGCTGTCCTGTCTCCACTAAACCCACTACCAACAGGGGTCTGGGACCCCTTTCTCTGCTCCCAAATCACCCCACATTTCTCCTACATTGCATCATCTTGCTTGTAAATAATTATTGATTTAATTAGTTGTTTAATACTTTTGTTCCTCAAGGTGAATGAACTTGCCTTGTGTTTCTGTTTTCTAGCACATTTAGTAAGCACTGTTTCATGCTGTTGAATTGTGTAGTTATAATAATCTTTAATATTCGCAGAATAATCTATGTCTGCCTTGTTCATGCTGAACATCTTTAATATACAATCAGTGAATACTTGTGGAATGAATGATTGAATGACTGGAAGCTTCTGGAGGAGGTTGCAGTATGGTGTGGACATCATAGTCTGCACTTGAGGTGAGTGTGATGTGACTATTGCCAGGGTTAGCGGTCAAAGGGCAAGGGTCGATGCCATACCTTACAATGGGCTGCAAGGCAGCTTGGAGGCTGACTTTCATGTCCAGTGGGTAGGCACATTGGAAGTTGATGTTGAGGATGGTGTCTCTGATGATGAAATCATTGACCAAGGAGAGGGTGTTTTTGTAGATGGCATGGGTTTGATTTCTCTTTGGCATAAAAACAAAACCACACAGATCTTTATGTGTATGTGTGTGTAGGTGTATCTCAAATCCAGATCTGATTTCCAGAGTCAATGTGCTCAACCATGCAGCCACCCTGCCTTCTGAGCTCATGGAGGTAAAGAGACTTCCTCCTTCAGTGTTACTGACACTTTATGGGAAGGGGAGTGAGGACACCAGATAAAAAACTAGAACAATAAATTATTGACCCTTGGGAAGAGTCAGGAATCAACAAACTTGCTTCTCTGTGTATCCCTCCCCCATCAACCCTAATTAAAATCATCATAATTGTAGCTTACATTTATGAAACTCACATGTCAGACTTACACTAAACTCTTTATGTAAACTAACATGGGTACGCTCACATAACCCTGGGGGCCCAGGAAAGCTAAGTGGCTTGTCCAAGATCTCAGAGCTACTATGATAGGTCCCATCAGCCCAAACATACCTTCTAGCAGCAGTGGTGTGAAAGCCACTTACCTCCAGAATGTTCCTGCAGGCACTAGCCTGAACAGGGCTGGTCAAAGATATCCAGTTTCTCTCCTCTGCCTGTACGATGCTGCTGCAGTTTGGGTCTTGTAGGTAGGCAATGACCTCCTCTCCCAAACCCACACCTTCCAGCAAACATTTGTCCAGCTTCACTGTCATCTCCCTGGCCCCACAGTCCAGCTGCGGCTGCAAACTGTGGACGTCTGCAAAGCAGAGATGAAGGCAAGTGAAATGGATACAAGTCTGGAAGCCCACTTTCCCTACTCTTCGGTAAACTCTCCATGACACAGAAGATTATGTAGACTAGATGAATTTCTATCCAGATGAAATTCATGCCTAGACTGGCAGTAGGTGAGGTTGGCAAACAGTCCCCGTATTCAAGATTTCCAAGCATCCTACGTGCAGCCTTGGCTAAGATTTTTCAATCCAGTTCCCCTTGGGGATTGGGTTATTTGGGGAGGTACAATGGACTTGCATTCCATACTAGAATCAAAGTTAGATATATGCTACCTTGTTGAGCCAGCACATCTGACCAGGTTCAGAGCTATCATATTCATTAACTCAACATTTATTCAACACACAACTTCTTGAGTGTCTACTATCTGCCAGGCACTGGGACTACAACACTTATCAAAACTGACAAAATTCTCACTCTTATAGAGATAACATTTGAATAGGGGAGACAAATAGTGTACTAATAGGAATACATTTTCTATTATATTCATGAATGCATTGATTGAGCATATATTTACCAACCACCTTCTCTCTCTCTCTCTCTCTCTCTCTCTCTCTCTCTCTCTCTCTCTCTCTCTCTCTATCAGACAGAGTTTCACTGTGTTGCCCAGGCTGTAGTGCAGTGGCACAATCTCAGTTCACTGCAAACTCTGCCTCCTGGATTCAAGAGATTCTCCTGCCTCAGCCTCCCAAGTAGCTGGGATTACAGGCATGCACCACCACACCCAGCTAATTCTTGTATTTTTATAGAGACAGGGTTTTGCCATATTGGCCGGGCTTGCCTCAAACTCCTGACCTCAAGCAATCTGCCCACCTTGGCCTCCCAAACTGCTGGGATTACAGGCATGAGCCACTTTACCAACTACCTTCTCAAGTGCTAGGTGCATTAAAAATAAAGTAAGATATGGACTTGGCCCATGAGGATTTCTTGGTCTTGTGTAAACACCAACATACCAATAGCTTATTATACTTCAATATGATAAATATACAGACAGAAGTATGTATAGATTCCAGGGGAGCACACAAGAAGGTCTATCTAAGTCTCTTGATGAAACCAGGGAAAGAATCATAGTAAGCTGAAACTTGAAAGGAGGGTGGGAGTTTTGCAAGTGAGTAAAGCAAGTGAAAACAGCCCAGGCTAAAGGAACAGCAGAGGCAAAAGCATGGAGATGGGTTAGAGGGGATGGTGCATTTGTGGAACTGCAGAGTTCAGAGGTGCAGGAACCTAAAATGAGAAGAGGGTATGGGAGATGGAGAAGGAAGTGAAAGTCAGATCACAGAGGGATGTGTCTGCAAGCAATGGGGCTCACTGGACAGCCACCATTCTGCTGGCCACTGATGAAGACGTGAGGAAGACACCTGCTCACTCAGTCAGCTGAAGATGTCCTTGGAGCCCACCAAGGTAAGGAGGGCATCCTCAAAGCCGAAAGTCTGACTGTGATGGGCCCAAACCCCAGAAAACCACACTGACTCTCTGGGGCCTCATCCACCCAATGAGCAGAAAGTCTTCAAGGAGATCAAGGTTGTTGGTTGTTCCCTACCCCTCATTCCCCAGGCTGCTTCTGCTGAGCACATCTAAGCATCACCCTGTTCACACTGCAGCCCTGCTTTCCAAATGTGTCATGCTCCTTCTTGTCCTGCTGCCTAGAACACTGTCTTCCACAGGGACTGGGCGTGTGCTCGGAGGAAGGCATGCTTGTGCCAAGGGCAAGATCAAACGCCCTTGTTAGAGTTCAATGATGGAGGAAAATAATCTTGAGCCTGCCCAGTTGGACTGCTCTGAGTTAGTTCTCACAATAGCCCTGTATGGTGGGTATTATGATTACCTTATCCTCATTTTACAGATGAGGACATTCAGACTCAGAGAGAGTAGTGACTTGTCCCCAGAAGTCTGCCCCAGTCCCTGACATGAAGACCCTGTGGCTATGAAAACATAGCTCCCATGCCTTCAGAATACTCATCTTCAGTGCCTTCATCCCTCAGGGGTCAAGCCTGCCAATGTCAGAACCATTTTCTGAGGCTGTGTCCCAGCAACTGACCTGGAAATTTGCTCCAACCCTGCTCTCCTATTCTAGCAAACCCACTGGCTTTATAGCAAGTGGATTGGAGAGCCCACATTCTCTTGACTTCAGGTCCAGGTCCCCGATTCGGCTTTATACCTTATCCTGACCCTGTAAAGCTCCCTCCCTCCTGCCATGCCCACTCAGGATCGTAGTCATTGGCCCAGTGAGCCGCTCACCAGAGCTATTGAGGTCCTGTCTGCAGAAACAGTCCCAGGTGCTGTTGAAGGCGAGGCACTCCTCCTCGGGGCGGCAGGCCTTATCACACTTGTCCTCCACAGTTGAGGGGTCTAGGGGATGGGATATGGAGGGAGAAGATCAGGATGCAGTGTGGGGTGGACTTGAGGCCCCCAAGTCCAACTGTCTCATTCCACCGGGTCACAAGAATCTTGTCAAGGTCGTGCGATACTTAGTGAAAGCATTAAACCTCAAACTCAGATTTCCTGACTCCCAGTCCAGTGGAATAAATAAGTGAGAATCCCGAAGCTGCCACCTGAACACTTATTATAGGCAAGACTCTATTGTAAGGACAATGCATGTATTAGTCCATTCAATCAACATGAGAAAGCACAGCATGATGGTTAAGCCCATGGATGCTGGAGCTAGAATGCCAAGTTCAAATCCCAGCTCTACCATGCTCCAGCTCTACCATGCTCCAGCTCTACCATGCTCCAGCTCTGTGATATTAGGAGAGCTCCTTAATTTCTCTGTGCCCCTCATTGGGGTAATTAGGTAGGACTTATCTCATGGAATTGGGGAGAGGATCAAATGAGTTAATGCATTTGAAGTACTTAGGACAGCAACAGGGACATTATGACCATTATGTGTTAGCTACTATTTTTGCCTTTACCCACTTTTATTCAGATCAGAACACTGAGGCTACGGGAGGCAAATTAAACTGCCCAAATGGAGACAAAATCTGAATGAGCATGAGTTCTAAATTTTATGCTACACACATTTATAAACCAGGAGATTTCACCCTTGAATGCGAATTTCTGGCTTTACTTGAAATGTTGGAAGGTCTGGCAACCCCTGTGTTGCGTTCTCGCTGGGCAGGAGCTCAGTAGAGGCTTCTCTACATCCTCTCCTGTCTCCTCTTCACTTGCTCCACTCACTCTACTGAGGCTAGGGGGCATCTCATTGGCTATGTAACTGCCTTCTCCAGGGCTCTGCTGCTCACCTGTACAGTATCTCAGACTACACTGGGGAGTGCCTTCCAACCGGTACACGTGGTACCCGCCAGGGCAGGCCTTCACCAGCACCTCTGTCTTCCAGAGACAGCAGTTGTCACTCCAGTGGGCACAGGCAGTGTGGCTGACGATGCCATCCCCAAAGGCAGGGTGGGTACCGTTCAGCCACATGGGAGCAGCTGTCTGGCATCGGTACACAGGGACACAGGTCTCCGGCATCCTCACTCCTCCTTCCCCTACAAAGCGGTACCAGCCGCTCATGTTGTCATCACACTTCTGGATACTTTCTGTGTTCTCTGTGCTTCGGAAGGGTTCATCCAGGAGGGTGTAGTTCTGACAGGGATCAAAACAGTTGTCAGCTCCGCAGTCCAAGTCCGGCCCATAGGAACTGGCTGCAGCAGGGTTTCTATAACCTGGGAAAGTGACAGAGTGTAGTTGAGTTTACTGCTCAATGCCACAACCTTCAGGATTTTTTTCCCCTCTATGCTCTATTTTGGCTATGCTAAGGACTTCAATGAGATAATACACACAAAATCCATTAATTAAACATCAATTTCATCACCTTGGGGTCAGAATAATCAGTGAGGACCTTCTGTGGTATTTTACAGGCATTGAGGACATCAGGGCCACCATCCTGCACAGCCTCCCTCCCCACCTCAGAGTAACAAAGTTCTTTCCTGTGCATCCACGCACAGCAGCCTTGTTTGACCAATATTTGTTTTTCTCATTATAAATGTAATACAGGCTCACTGAAAAAGAACCTCAAACATCATTAAAATGAATAAAGCAGAAATGAAAGTTGTCATAAGCCTGCTTCATCCCCAGAAGTAACCATACATTTGTTATATAGCCTTCAGATTCTTCCTACGCATGTTTAAAATATATTGCTTTCTTAAAAATAAAGATAAGTTTACTTCTGTGCAACATCATTCTTTCACTTGCATTTTTTTACTTAATGGAGCATAGACGTTTTTCCATACCAGTAGCACAGTAAACACATAAGAATTCCCAACCTTGGCACTATCGACATTTTGGCTGGGTCATTCTTTATTGGAGGAGCCATCCTGTGCACTGTAGAATGTTTAGGAGTATCCTTGGCCTCTACCTACCAGATCCCAGCAGCATGCCCCAAAGTGGTGTTCGGTCATTGCCAAATGTCCCCTGGAGGACACTGCCCCCAAGTGAGACCGTGTCTGATTGTTGATATACCATTTTTAAAAACAGTTTTAGAAACTGTGATATATGAAAAGAGGAGAAGTGAAGGAGGAAAACACAGGCTGGCCAGGCTGAGTTTAAATCCAATTCCACACCTGCTGGCTAGGTGACCTTGGCAGGTGACTTAAGTCCCCTGAGACTCATTGGCAAAACCACACCTGTGAACTAGTGGTTCCCAAACTTTATTCATTCCTATGCCTTGGGTCATGTCACCATATGTGTGTTTGCCTGTCCTATTATTGACTGAAAATGTTTCTTTCAATGATTCTTCTTTAAGAAGTAGTTTCGTCTTAAAGAATAACATCTGTGATAACATAGATATCATGTACTAGTCATATTTTTTAAATATGCATAAAAATAAATGTACAGCCATTAAAAACTTGTTTAGAGTTTGCCACACATCCCCAGAATCATCTTGGGATATATACACCTCATTTGGGGAAAGAAAGCCTTAAACAATTGTTAGAGGATTAAATGAGATAATATGTGTAAAATGCCAAGCACAGCACCAGGGTCAAAGCTAATTCTCTTTTCTATTTCTGATTTGTTGACTGCTGTGGATGCCTGAAGAAGGAGCTAAGTGCACACACAGGATCATGTGCTTATAATACACATTAAAGGGGCTTTCCGGAAAAAGAGATTTTCAAGCTTTGCACATGCTTACAATACACATTTTAAGGGCCTTTCTGAAAAAATGATTTTCAATCTTTGCTAATGCATTTACTTATTTTAAAACAAGGAATCACTGCATTTGTTATTCTTAGATTATTTCTTGCACACCCTGTATTTTTCCACTGGAGGCCCCCAATGAGCTCAGTTCCCTCACCCCCTCTCCTCCACAGGGCTGAAATTTGCACTCTAATTCTAAACCTGAGATTCCTTTCTGTAAGTATCTGAATTGCCCAATTCATAGATCTTTGGAAAACACCAAAGAGATCACTTAATCTAGTCCTTTCAGAAAAAGGAGAAGGCACTTACCAGTACAAGGTGACTGGGTTATATATTTCTTGATCTTCTTTAATCTGGGCTCTCTGATCTTCCAAAGATATGAGCATGAGAAGTTATGTTAACTGGCTCCCACTGTCCTTTCAGAAGAATTTCTGATTAGGCTCTTTGAGAGACTGTGATTTGATTTCCATCTTTTCTCATTATGTTTTCCTTGACTTCTAGCTCTGAGTTTTTGCTTTAGAACTGCCAGTTCCTCTTCCTTACCTGTCACCTTCTCTGCACTTCTAACCTCACTTCCCTTGACATCTGAGACACCAGGTGAGCAGAATACTTACCTTGCTGCACCGCAGATAACTGGGTCAAAATGCAGGAGACCAAGGCCAGCCACAGGAGGCCAGAGCCCACCATCCTTTCCATAAAGTGAGGCATGCAGGTCACTCTGCTGTATGCAGACTTCCCATGCAGCTATGGGAAAGGAAAGACCCAGGTAACATCAGGGCATAGGCCTATGTTCTCAGAAACAGAACTGTTGACTTCCTTCATGAAGAGCTGCATTGTTTCAAAGTAGGTGTGACTTGTGGAAAGATGAAGTGAGATAATGGGAGTAGGAGACTTGCCAGGGGGATGAAGTTGACAGTAAGCAAACCAAAGGTAAGCTTAGAGAGGGCTGGTGCTGCAGAATGTCCTAGAAGGGTCTCAGGATGGTCCCTGCTCAGGTGGAGGTAGAGCCTCTCTGGAGATTGGATAGAGAGGGATACGGTGACTGTGAATATCTGCACACAAAAGTAATAGCTGCTCTTTCTTAGTTTTATGCAGGTGCTGCTAAGAGCCCCCTGAAATGTCCTCTATGCATGCAGATTTCTGTGAGTGTGAAACCATGCCAAACTGAGTCCCATGTTCCTTGCTCCTAGCACAGAATCTGGCACACAAGGGTACTCAGTAGAGAATTAAGGGATGAATAAATAAATCAGTGGGGATTGGGGGGTTGTGAGGCAGAAAGAAAGAGCTGCAAAAAGCCTGCCAACATTCAGATGGTATTTACTTTTCTGGGAAATCCTTTCCCTGAATGGGCAAATCTTTGGATAACTTCCTACAACCTCTGAAAGACTTCATTGGAAAATAGAGATTTGTTTCTGGCAGGGATATAGTGAGTATGCATGAGACAGTAGGGATGGGTGCACCCAGGACTGGTGATTCTTAGAGATGAGATCCCAAGTAGAGACCTGGCTCCCTGGTGGGAGCATCTGGGGCAAAGGAGCGTGTGGCATCTATAGGCCTGGAGCTTGGGAGATGACTGGAAGCGTGGCTGAGTTGGACATAGAGTGGTATCTGGAGAACTTGACAATGGCCAGGGTCCATACTCCTTGCTAGGTTCGGAGAATTTCCAGAAACAAAAAACCCTAGGAAGTCCAGTGGGTCAAGATTTCCCAGGATTAGGAGAAAGCCTCCTGAGACTTAAAGCAGGACTTACCTCCAGTGAGAACAAAGCGTTCCTCCTCCTAGGACCAACCATGGGAATGCAGCCTGCTGTGGGCTGTCTTTTTATTGCAATTTCCCACCCATGTGGCACTCCTCAATTGGTGCACAGGTATGATCGGAGTTCTAGGTCATACACTGGGCTTGCTGAATGGAGGTGAGATAAGCCATTTACGCAAAGGATGGTAAAAAAAAGGGCCCTCCCCTCACAATGTAAACCCTTCCAGCTGTCTCGGGATCCTGCAAATGCTTCCTACAAACAATAGTGCTGTGTACTGAATGCTCAACATGCTGGACACTGCTTTACTTCCATGATTTCTCATATTTAATCTTCATAATAAATCAATGACACTGGTGCCATATTTATTACCAGAAACCAAACACAAATTGAAAGGAAGCTCAATGCCCAAAGGGAAGCGAAGAGAAAATCAAACAGGCACTTGTTTGCACAATGGATTTTCAATTGTACCTTGTGTTCCCAGCTAATCATCTTGGAACATTTCTGCTTTTGCCTCAAGGCCATTGAGCTTGGGGCCAGTTAGAGCAAGGGGGCAAGAAAGGAAAGAAAGGGAGGGAGTGTGGATGTTTCCATAGAATTCCATTTCTTGGTCCATAGAATCTACCCAACTCCAGATTTCCAACGCTGAGGAGTTTGGGAATGGCTAATATGGCGATGATGGATTTTGGAATGGCAAAGGACAGACAAAGGTTCCTGGACAAAAGAAGCATCAGAGTAGCCCCTGTTCTAATCCCTTTTGATATGTAGCCTGCCCTAGAGATTGGAAGGCATGAGACTGAGAAAAGGCTGTAGAGTTCCTTGGATTTTTAAACTCCAGGGTTGGACCTGGTCTTCATGCCATGGTAGAAATCATGGAGTTAATAAAAGAGCCAAAGCTTTTTCAGAAAAAAAAAAATGGCAGTCTCTTTTCTGTCACTTTGGGGCTCCTCAAGGAGCCAAGGCAACTGGGGGCAAGGGAACAGGAAGGTCTTGGCATTGGTAACACCTTCTATAAAACCTCAACCTGGAAAAAGAAAAGGTGCTACAAGCCGCCTTCTCTTCTCCTACAGCAACTGGAGAAAAGTCTCAAAAATGTGGAACTTATGACAACTGGGGCCCACTAAAAAGCCTACTGATCCATTCAACCCAGCTGGGTGCTTATCCCAGTCTTCTCAGTGGCTAGTCTTAACCTTCTAATTCCTCTTAAACGGTCTCTGCAGCTATCATCATCCACTCACACCACCTTTCTCAGCAGATATCTTGAACCCTACTTCAAAAACAACTTAGGCCACAACACTTGACCTCACTCCTTCCCCTATAAACATATAAATATTGGCCTCCGTCCTCCACTCCTTCCCCTCTAACTTCTGATAGGGCGATCTTCCTTCTTTTCAAAGTCAGTTCCTCCATCCCTCTCCTGACCTCTCCATTCCAATCTGAACCATGCAGCCAAAACCTCCCTGCTAAGATGGTGTCATAGCCAAATCCACTGTGTAGTTTGTTTCTGCTCCTTCGTGATTGGATTTGCTTACTGCTTTTTCTGGGTACCTTGCATTTCCTTGACTCCACATGATAGTATTTTGGTGATTCTCCTATTTCTACTTGGAGTTTCTGCTCTGTTGCTGCAAGATCCTGTCCCTAAGAATGCTGGTTAGGTCCCATTTTTCTTGTCACTTCATAAACTCTCCCTAGGAGGTATCAAGGTATCTCATGGTTTCACACATCATCTCCAGGCTGGTGAGTTCTGAATCTGTATTCCCAGCTTTTGCTACCCCCTTGAACTTCAGTTCCATCTACCTATTGACTGCTGAACGTCTCACTGAAGCTGAGATGCTTGAGACACCTCAAACTCAGCAAGTGCAACTCTGAGCTCATTGAATCCCCTAAATCTCCTCCTCCTCATTGTATCATTGACTTTAATTAAAGGCACCACTGCCCTCCTAATCATCCAAGCTAGAAACTTGGCCTCTTCCTTTCCAAGCTCCTTTCTTTTTCCCTCTACCCCCATTTCCAATAATCCTTTCTTCTCCATCACCACCTCACCAATCCAAATTCAGCCCGTCATTCCTTATGAAGGTTTTTTTGTTGTTGTTGTTTTGTTTTTTTGAGTGAGGGTCTTACTTTGTTGCCCAGGCTACAGTGCAGTTACGTGATCATAGGCTCACTGCAGCCTTGATCTCCTGGGCTCAAACAATCCTCCCACCTCGGCCTCCTGAGTAGCTGGGACTACAGTTGTGGGCCACCACATCTGGCTAACTTTTAAATTGTTTTGTAGAGACAGTGTCTTGCTGTTCCTCAGGCGGGTCTTAAACAGTTGGGCTCAAATAATCTTCCTGCCTTGCCCTCCCATAGTGCCAGGATTACAGGCCTGAGCCTCTGCACCCTGTCCAGAGTGATTTTAATAGCTGCCTAAAAGGTCTCTCTGCTTTCATTTTTATTATTTTTGTTTCTGTTTTCTCCCCTGCAGCCAGAGGTCAATGTAACATCTGTCAGCATTACCTCCCATTCCCAGCACTCTATGCTCCCTGGGATCTGACCCCTGTTTACAGTTCCAACTTCACCTAAAACTTCTCTACCATACATTGCATGCTCCAGGCAATCTGCGGTTGTCAGGCCTCTTCCTCGTCTTCAAGCCTTTGCATACGCTATTCCCTCAGCCTGCATCATTCTACACCCAGATTCCTCCTATGTTATCACTTCTTCTAGGAAGCCTTTCCTAACTCCACAGGTACACACCTCTTCTTTGCTCCTAGGCCTCAAGGGGGTAATTCCAATCACACTTACCTGCCAACTTATCTGTCTCCCTCTAAAAGCTGTTAAGAAATTTGTGGACAGAGGCTAGGTGTGGTGGCTTATGCCTGTAATCCCAACACTTTGGGAGGCATTCTGGAAGGCCAAGGCGGGCAGATCACTTGAGGTCAGGAGTTCAAGACCAGCCTGGGCAACATGGTGAAACCCTATCTCTACTAAAAATGCAAAAATTATCCAGGTGTGGTGGTGCATGCCTGTAGTCCCAGCTACTTGAGAGGCTGAGGCAGAAGAATCGCTTGAACCCAGGAGGCAGAGGTTGCAGTGAGCCTAGATCATGCCACTGTGTTCCAGCCTGGGCAACAGAGCGAGATTCTGTCTCCAAAAAAGAAGAAAAAAAAAGATATTTGTGGACAGGGAGCCTGTCTCTGCAGTTCTAATCAGTACTTAGTAAGTACTTCTTGAGTAAACACATGAACAAATTCATAACATGCATCCCCAGACCCTCTGCAGTGAGCAATTCTTCAGACTTAAGGCTGTCCAAGTGTAGGTAGTCAGCCTTAGATAAAAGACACAAGATCCTACCTCAGGACCTTGACACCTGCTATTCTGATTGCCTGCAATGCTATTCTTCAGATATGTCCCTGATTCACTCCTTTACTTCTTTTAGCCTCTGCTCAGCAGAGAGGCTCTCTCTGATCATTTCATGTCCAATAACATCCATATTGCTCTATCCCTCATCCTTGTTTTTTCTTCCCTGTCAGAAATTGTCACCATCTATCACATTGCACGTAGTTGTTTAAATGTATCTGCCTTTTAAATATAAGCTCTCTACCAGCAAGGCTCTGTTTTGATTATTTGCTGTTTCCATGGTACATTTAAATTGCCTGGCACTGAATTTATGCTCGAAATATCTGTTGAATACATTGAGCTGAATAATTGATAGAAAACAAGAAAGGCAAAGAAAAAGAATCGAGGGACTGAAGGAGTAATTCTGATGTGCTTTCTTTTCCCCCCAGGTCTTGTCTTTGGTCCTTGTCTTTATGGCTTTATTGATCTTGGCCCAGATTTTTCCTTTATGTCCTGTTGTATCGTAGTGCAAGCACAGATGAATGTGTACACTGTCAGTCATGGCCCGACAGTCGACAGGGGCTGGGATCAGCCCATGGTCTTCCTCCGCAAAACTCTTACGTCAAGGTTTTCCATGCGTGTCCGTGTGATAAGAGGCCCCTTGACTTAAGGCACACTGTCCTAGAAGCCCCCGTTTGCTAATACACACGTGTGGCTTTCCCTGGGGTCAAAGGGTTCTAATAATGCGCCAAGGAGGGCCTTGGCCTCTTCTGAAAAGCCACAGCTGGAGTCCAGGGAAGCAGCTGGTGGCAGAGCAGAGAGTTCCCATTGAAACTGGCTTTCTTTAATCCACGTGGCACAGAAGTCCAGAGACGCAAGTATCTTGGTGTCCTGTAACCAGCCGCCCCATCCTGGGGGACCTCTATACCCCACAAAGCATTCCCTACCAAGGGGATCATGGATCTGTTCTCCACTTTTGGTGTGTCTCTGGAAGTTGGTCTTCCAGGGAATCGTCTGGATTGGGAGGGAGATGTCCAATGATTGGAGGGAGTCCTGAGGATATTCCAGGTACCTGACCATGACTGGCTTACTCCTTATTTTCTCTAAGGACTGGGAGACTCCTGTAAGCAGGGACTTACTCATCAGTGTTTAATTGTCTTATTAATCAGTGTTTCCAGAACCTGTCACAGTGTATGGCAGATATGACATGCTCAGATAAATGTTTCTGGAAAACTGAATGAACCTTCTGAGGCCATCACTATTGCCTCCATGACACAGAATCAGCAGGCCCTGGTATACTAACATTTATTGTTCCTTTTTTTTTTTATGACAGAATCTTGCTCTGTCACTCAGGCTAGGGTGCATTGGCACGATCTCAGCTCACTGTAGCCTCGACCTCTCAGGGTCAAGAGATTCTCCCACCTCAGCCTCCCAAGTAGCTAGAACTACAGGCACGTGATACCATGCCCAGCGAATTTTAAATTTTTATTTGTAGAGGTGAGGTCTTGTTGCCCAGGCTGATCTCAAACTCTTTAATCCCAGCACTTTGGAAAGCTGAGGCAGCGGTGATCCTCACTGCCGCCTCAGCCTTCCAAAGTGCTGGGATTAAAGGCAAGAGCCACTGCGCCTGGCCTATGCTCTCATTTCTGAAATGCCTGACCTACTTAGAATTACTTGTTCAAGTTCTCTCTCTCCTACCAGATAGGAAACTCGGGGGGTGGGGGGTGGGACAGGGATTGTGTCTGACTTATTCACTGCTATGTCCCTGGCATCTAGCATATAGTGCCTGGCACATAGTAGATGCTAAGCAAATATGAAAGAATGAATAGATGAAGCTCAGAGACATTGTGTATCCTATCTAAGGTCACACAGCAGAACCCAGCCTTACCAAGCAGACTGTGAACTCCATGAAGACAGGGCATGGGGCTGTTTTTCCCACCATGGGATCCTTAGCATGACACATATTTATTATATGGTAGAGTTCAGTACATACTTGTTGAATGAATGGATGACTTCAAAGACAGAGATTAAAAATCATTATTTTGCCACATTCTCTTAGGAGACAGGGACCTCAGGTACACCATCACAAGTCCCATTTTGAGAGAAAGCAGCATTTAAGGACACAGGCTGTTTCTCGACAGCCAGGATTAAGGGGGAGAAAAGAAGGCAGGCTGACCAAAGCATGAACTCCCTTTTCTGTGGCTGGAGCACTGGCCTGCATCATGCCCTCTGCCCAGCAGGAAGTGAGCTGGCAGCCATGGAGAATAGGGCTTTCTGCTGTCAGTCACTGAAATGTCAGGGTCAAGGTGGCGGAGAGAAGCAGAGACAGCCAGACTTTCAGGAGCCCTGAAAAGAAAACAGTTATAGGGCAACTGCTAGTACTGCTGTACTTTTGTGCAAATTAACATGAGCTGCCTCCTCTAGACTGACCAATCAGATGAGGACACCGTCTCTGGGCTGGTCTCCTGGAAAAAGGAAGCTTCTTCTTTATCTCTCCTGAAAAAGGTGGACCGATTTGAAAAAGGTAGTTTTTCCTCTGGCACTAGGCTTGGTACCTTCGCAACAGGGCACTCTTGTGCAGTGCACAACCTACTCAACCATCCTTAGAGACCTTTGGGGGATAGTCACAGGGGGCAAGCTTCTTAGGAATGCTGCAACTCTCCAGCTCTGAGCTCAACAGTACTGGGCTGACCAGTCAAATCAAATACCCGGTTAGCCCGGCAGGGTGGCTCACACCTTTAATCCCAGCACTTTGGGAGGCCACGGCAGGCGGATCACCTAAGGTCAGGAGTTTGAGACCAGCCTGGCCACATGGAGAAACCCCATCTCTACTAGAAAATACAAAAATTAGCCGGGCATGGTGGTGCATGCCTATAGTTCCAGCTACTGGAGAGGCTGAGACAGGAGACTCGCTTGAACCCAGGAGGCGGAGGTTGCAGTGAGCCAAGATCGCGCCACTGCACTCCAGCCTGGGCAACAGAGCAGACTCCATCTAAAAAAAAAAAAAAAAAAGCCCAGGTTAGTGTAACAACCTCTTTGGATCCAGGTACCAGCAGATGTTGCATATATGTGCTTTTCACCTAGATTTTTAGATAATTCAGTAGTCATGAAAACCAAGGGCCATAAAAATGCCACCTGTCCCTGGCCTTTGTGGTCAGAAGAGCAAAGAAGCGGAGAAGTAGGGTTTCTTGTTTGAACGTTGTGTTCACTCCAGCACTAAGCATGGTTCCTGGCACATGGTATTACTCAACGAATATTCGTCACCTCTTGAATGAATCTAGAAAAAGGTGTTAGAGCGGATCCCTGGAGCTTCAGGAAGTACCCAAGATGCACATCTGGTGTGTGTGCATACCCTTTGGGTACAGGTTTCCAGTAAGTGTGTGTACATCTGCACACACAAATATGCATACATATGACTGTCGCTTCCTGTGCATCTGTATGTGCAAACAGGAGTGAATGTATGTGACCTTGTGTGTGTGGGCAAACAGGTCTGGATGACCTACATTCTTACATGCTTATCTGGGCATGCCTGTGTCTGTGTGCACATAGGTACTATTGGGAGACAGCATAGGTGTGTGTACAAATGTACAACCCTAGGTCCAGGCATTTCCACAGATACAGTTACCTCTTCAGAGCTCAAGCCCAGGCGTCCAGCACACTCTGGGGCCCCAGGGAGTCATAAGATCAAAGAAGCAGGGAAGTAGGGTTTCTTGTTTGCTATGTTTACCCCAGAATCAAGCATGGTTCTTGGCACATAGTAGCACTCAAGGAATATTTCTCACCTAGTGAATGAATCTAGAGAAAGGGGTTAGAGAAGAGCTTTGGAGCTTCAGGAAGTGCACAAGATGCAGATCTGGAGTGTGTGCGTGTTCTTTGGGTACAAGTCTCTTAAGTGTGTGTGTGAAATAAGTGATCTGTATACCAGGGTACATGCCCCAGCTTTAGCAACTGATACATAGATGTAGAACCACTCACGTTCTCTGAGCCCCTCTCCTCATTTAGAAAATGGAACTAGTAACACCTCCCCTATAGAGTTGCTGTGAAGCATTAAAAGTTAACAGACAGAAGCCCCCTAGGAGAGTTCTGGAACAGGTCCCACTGCAGAGAGGACCTGTCCTGTCCTTTGGTTCTCCTTTCATAATGCTCCTGTACCCAGTTTATTTAAAATGACGTGCACTGGAATAGGAAATGCCCCCATCTCCCTTCCTGCACCCTGCTGTGCTCCCTCCAAACCCACCTTGCTCTGAGTTCTCAGGCTCCTCTGCTTGGTCTCACTGGACCCCTACTTTCACCTTGTTCCCTTCCACCCCTCCAGTTAGTCCCTATCTGGGTAAGGGTCTTCCCTTGAGCTCCATGGGGTGGAACCCAATGTTTACACTGTCTTCTATCTCTGCCCCAACCCCATGCAGCGCTTTGAGGAACTGGAAAAGAACTTCCTGTACCTGGTTGAAAAAAAAAAAAAGAAAGAAAGAAAAAAAAAGACTTACCCAAGCTGCTAAAAGCAGCCCTTGAGACTGTGGCCTGGACACCTTTGGAAGAAAATGGAAGGAACAGTGAAAAAAGAATGCATGAGACTGGTAAGCAGCCTGGGAGAAATCCCTTCAATCTACTTTCCTCCTTGCAGGCAGAGTGAGCTCTTCAAAACCCAAATCTGATCATGTTACTTCCCTACTTCAGACCCATCAGGGGCTCTCACTGCTTTCAGGAGAAAGGCCCCAAACCTTAGCAAGAACTCCAAGGCCCTGCATGGTCTGCAGCAGCTCATCCCACACCACTCCCTTCTTTCCAGCCTGCCTGGCATTCTCTGAGTTCTCTTAACAGGCAGGGTTCCCTCCTACCACAGGCCCTCTGCCCAAGCTGTACTCTCGAAACCACCTTTGCAAAATTATGACAGAGACAGTGAAAGAGAGCTAACCTAGCTGACTCCATCTCGGTTCTAACTTTTAAGCTGTCCTTCTTCCTTCCTGGGTGTAGGCTGAACTGACTTTGGAAGGAACTTAATTTATAGTTTAAAACAAAGACGATAACAACCCTTACCAAAAAAAAAAAAAAAAAAAAAACCTCTTTCTTGCCTGGGGACTAGACTCCCTTTTTAGGACTAAGAAATTAGCTACAAGATTAGAAATTATGGTTTAGGAGTCATAAAGCTGGAGGCTACAAGATTCTGACCCTTCCTAAACTGCTGTTAAGATCAGTGCTTGCAGACCCTGCACTTGATGGATCAACTGGCACCACCCAGATCCCACATGTCTACATGGGATTATTCAAATGGCACCTTCTTCACTGATTCGCAAGTTCTGTGTGAGCAGGACCCCCAGACACAGAGTAGGCACACATCTACTACAAATATGAATGCATGTATGTGACCTCACGTGTGTGCAAACATATCTGGATGATCTAAGTTTCCACATGCCTGTCTGGCCACGCCTGTGTCCTGTGTCACATTCACCTACCAATCATATTTGTGCAACGAATGGGTGGATGAATGGGAAGTAAAAGGAAGGCAGCCTGTTTTCCACCTTGCCCCAGAGCATCCACTTGCTCCCAGTTCTTCAGAGCTCAGTAAGGTGCCAAGGTGCCAGGCTCTGTTATCCCTCTTCCTCTCCAGAGATTATTCACAGTCAGGAATGTTGAGGAGCGAGTGGCTCTCTTACCTTTCCGTGTGATGGGACCCAAGTTCAGGACACGGGATTGATCTATGACACTCCCACTTCTGAATCTGGTCCCAGAGCAGGTCTAGGGAGAGGGCAATAGAAAAACACCCTCCATGAGGGAGCCTGCATGTGGTTCTGCCATGTGGAGTGGACTGCACACCTCATAGGTGCCTCCTTCTGCCCCAGGCAGAAGTTTTTAGGAGATCTGTATACCGGGGTGCATGTATGTCCCAGCTCTGCCATTTGCTAGATAGATGCATGATCTCAGGCAAGCCACTCAAGTTCTCTGAGCGCCCCTCCTCATGAGGAAAGGGAACTAATAATAATACCTCCCTTATAGAGTTGCAGTGAAGCATTCAAAATTAACACAAGTGAAGTGGACATAGTGCTTAAAAATGTCAGCTCTTGTTATTTGAACACAAGTTTGCAGATAAGCCAGAGCGTTTGCCAACCTGCCGGACTTCACTGATCCCACCTGATTTCCTGGCAGTCTAGGTTTGCTGCCTGGACATGCCCACCTCACCTTATTGCTCATTCTACAGGGAAGCAATGTTGATTTGTTTTCTTTGTGACCAAATGTCTTTGGTCATAAGAGATGGGCTGGGGGAGGGGAATCGACTCACAGGCTTGCACTTTTCATTCATGGTGTCACAGAGATAGACTTCACAGTGCAGGTAGACTAGGTCGTAGTTTCCAGCAAACCGGAACATCTGGACGGAAAATCGGCCCTGGGAGGACTCCCCGTTCTCCACCACTTGGATAGTTGAGTCTTTAGTGTGTGGGCATCTGGGAGGATTACACATCATTTCATGTGATTGATTAAACAAAGACTCTGGAGCCAGACTTCCCGGGTTCAAATATTGCTCTGTCACCTTTTAGCTGTGTGACCTTGGGGCAATTTAATCTCTCTGTTCCCTAATTTCTTCATCTGTACATAGGAAATAATTGCAGCCATGTTATAAGACAGCTGTAAGGATTAGTTTCTTTTTTTTACTGAACTGTGTGTAGCATGCCAAAAGTGCTTTATATATTTGATACCAAAGCGAAACTATCATCACTGCAGGGCTGAAACTATCCGAAAGTGAGCACTTCCTGATTTCCCAGGAATAAAATTAAAAAATTATTAGCTACTGTGTGAAACTGTTATCAGTGTAGAGCTGAAATTGTCCAAAAGTCAGCACTTCCTGATTTCCCAGGAATAACACTAAAAAAATTATTAGCTACTATGTGCTATCTACATGTACCTGGTATAATTATAACGATGGAAACCTCTGGGTCCCAAGAGCCACTGATGAAACTGGCATATGTGTCCCCATCTGTGCATATACACTATTGCGCCCAAACACAGTTACAAGGAGAAACCTGAAACAGAGCACGCAGAGACTCCCATGTGTGCTGGGCTGAGTCAGGGATACCCAGGGCATTCCGGGAAGGCAAACTGGGCACCCTGTCTGCCATTCTGCACTATTTGCTCAAAGTCGATTTAGGAAGGAGGCTGAACACTGACTGCAAAACTGAGAAGGAACCTTCTGGGAATGTTTTTCACTCTTAGTTCTGTGTCTCCCATAATTCAGATCTGGGCCCAAAAGTGCAGACTCCACCTAGCAAGAGAAAAGCCCTGAGGTTGAGTGGACCCAACTCCTGACAGGCAGACAGTATGGCCTGTGAGGGCTCCATGTGCTCAAGCCACGCTGGACATCCATATGTCCCCTCCAGTCACTTTCACTGTCTCCCCAACTTGTCTCCTCTTTTCAGGCCTTGTGAGGTTCTGACATCTCTCCTAGACTGGTAGTTCTTACCCCAGCTCCCACACCCACCCACATGGAAACATATAGACACACCCTACATTTTTTTCCTGCTTCTTTTAAAGAACTTTCCAAGTTTTCCACAACATGCCTGCCGTACTTTCATTTTATTTTATTTTTAGATGGAGTCTTGCTCTGTCACCTAGACTGGAGTGCAGTGGTGTCATCTTGGCTCACTGCAACCTCTGCCTCCCAGTTGAAGCAATTCTCTTGTCTCAGCCTCCTGAGTAGCTGGGATTACAGGCACGTGCCACCACGCTCAGCTAATTTTTGTATTTTTAGCAGAGACAGGGTTTCACCATGTTGGCCAGGCTGGTCTTGAACTCCTGACCTCGTGATACGCCTGCCTTGGCCTCCCTGCTGTACTTTTATACTACTGAAAAACAAGTTTTAAAATCTCAGCATAGCAGGTATTATTTATCCTCATTTATGTCTGAGAACAGGAAAACCCAGAGAGCTAATCTGACCTGTTTCTTAAAACTAAGAAATGGCAAAGCCAAGATTTGAACTCAAATCTCTGTGATGCTCCAATAAAGGTCATACCAACAGTTTCCAAATTTCAGATTTTTTCTTCTTTGTTGAGATACCACCTTCATGACCACTTTCCCGTGTGTCCCAACATTTGTATTATTATTTACTTACTATTTTTTAAAAATCTATTTATATTTTTTACTGAAATACATTTATTTTCTAGAAGAATCTTTAGGTCATGACCTCAAATGGCAAACAAATATCACTTACCATAAATAGAACAGGACCATACAATGAGAACAAGGTCAACAAAGGGGTTATATTAAGTTTGAGTTAGACACTGTTAATTGCAAAACCCTCTAAAACAGACTTCTGCTTTATTTTTATTGCAAAGGGAGATTCCAAATAACGAAGAGGTGTGAACATCATATTAGCACCCACCTGAAAATTTCCCTTGATGTAACCAGGCAGACCCTGAGATAACCTAATGAAAACAGACCACTGTCTCTCAGGAATGCTTTCTCTGACTATGCAATTAAAATTGCAAATGTTTCTCTTCTTCTCCTGCTTTGTTTCTTCTATAACCTCTTTGTCATTAACAAACTATATATTTCACTTTCATTTAATTGTTGGTCCTCCTGCTTTAGAATATAAGCTGTATGAGGGCAGAGGTTTTTGTTCCTTCTATTTACTGTGAAATCCACAAAGCCTGACACACAGCAAGCTTCTAAAATATCTTTTCAACTTATGAATGAGAAAGTGAGCGACCTTCTCGTAGTAAGATTCACAGTCATCTTGTGCCTCTTGAGGAAAAGGTAGACACTTGTGTCCGCCTAGTTTCAACTGGCCCTTGGCTCACCATGCCCACACCTTACTCTTCCCCCAGGTACTGGGCTGCCTGCTGTCTTGGGCATGCCTTTCTATAAGGTTTCTTACCATTTTTTGAATTATAAATCCTACTCAGCTCTCTGGTGGAGCTTGTACATCCCCCCTCAAAAATAGTATTTTTAAATACACAAAATAAAAATATTTAAAAGATTATAAAGGAAACCAATGAAATTGAAGTGCCATTCTCAAAATATTGAAAACATTTGCTAGCTGGGTATGGTGGTGTGAGCTATGATTAAGTGACCGTATTCCAGCCTTAGTGACAGAGTGAGACCCTATCTCAAAAAAGCCAAACCAAATCAAACAAGCAAAGAAATAAGACATTTGAAATACAAAATGCGTATCTTTGTGTATATATATTATACATAAATATATATTTGCAAATACACATGTATTTGATAATGCATTGAATAACAAGGGCTAGTGAAAATTCTAATGCTATAGTGCCTAAAAAGTATTGATGACCATAAATGGCTTCACAGGACCCGCTAATATTTCTTTAGTTTGTTGCCTGTATTTATAATGGATGGGAATGCTAATTTCCAGCTAAAGGTAATGAATATGAAGATGCAATTTTCCGGCCGGTCATGGTGGCTCATGTCTTTAATTTCAGCACTTTGGGAGACTGAGGCAGGTGGATCACAAGGTCAGGAGTTTAAGACCAGCTTGGCCAATGTGGTGAAACCCTGTGCCTACTAAAAATACAAAAATTAGCCGGGTGTGCATGCCTGTAATCCCAGCTACTCAGGAGGCTGAGACAGAAGAATTGCTTGAACCCAGGAGGTGGAGGTTGCAGTGAGCTGAGATCACTCCATTGCACTCCAGCCTGAGCAACAGAGCAAGACTGTCTAAAAACAAAAAAGATGCAATTTTTCTCCATCCAAGTCCAAAGAACCCCCAGAATTCCCCTCATGGGTTCCCATGTAGGAGGATTTGCCTTACCTGTCCTGGATGATGAAGTACTTCAGGGGGTCTGTGGCATTGCCACTGGGTGTGGCATAGCAGTTGGTCATGAGCAGTGCAAATCGGGACAGGTCTCCGCCATCCAACATGGTGCCCACATAGAGAAAAGCCTCAGTGGACAGCGTCACGGAGGAGCCTTGGTAGGGCTCCGTGTAGGAAGGGTTCTGGAAGAGGGCCATCCACACAGTGAACATGCCTGTCCCGCCCACTCTGATGTCCAGGGCACTGCAGGGGAAGAACGGTTGGTGAGAGGATCAGGCTGAGAACATATGCTGATGGGCCACCTTTTCTGGTTTGCATTTCTGGGCAGTACCTTGCAGTTATTTGCATTTTTATACAGCAATAAGACGGGAACCCATCAACTGTTGCTTTGCAAACTGCAGTGAGTACACACAGGTCAACTTGGGATCTAGATAAAATGCAGGCTCTGATTCAGTCAGTTTGGGGTGGGGCTCAAGGGCCTGCATTTCTAGCAAGCTCCTGGATGCTACTGATGCTGCTAGTCCATAGATCAATCACACCTCAAGTAACACATCCAGTCCCTCATTTGCTAGCCCTGTAGCCTTTGCTACCCCTGTAGCCTTCAAGATAGGGGGGAAAAAACCAACAAATTACTGAGAGAAACACCTGGATTTCTTCTTTGGTCTCAATCTAGAACAGGTTAAAAGGGATTGAGCTATTATGAGTCCTACAACTTGCGTCCTGGTCTCCATCGTGATGTACTAACATCTACATCAGAAGATTGAGCTTTATAAATGAGTTATTTTTAACCACACTGAAAACAGCCACACTGATGTGAACTTCACTGGATGATCCCACAAAGGACTTTGTAAGGCTGATGCCTCATGAAATAAGGCACATGAGAAATACTCCGAAGTGTGGAAGTCCATTTTATAGATGAGAACTGAGTTGTCAGTGAAGACTGGGTTGAGATATCTAATGCAAGACAGAGACTCAAGGGATCAGGTGCTGTGGCTCATGCCTATAATCCCAATACTTTAGGAGGCCAAGGCAGGAGGATCACTTGAGGCCTGAAGTTTGAGACTAGCTTGGTCCACATAACAAGACTGTATCTCTACAAAAGTATTTTTAAAATAGTCCAGGGTTGCAGCATGTGTCTGTAGTCCTAGCTACTTGGGAGATGGGTGGGAGGATTGCTTAAGCCCAGGAATTCGAGGCTGCATTGAGCTATGATTGTGCCACTGCACTCCAGCCTGGGTGACAGAGTGAGTCCTGGGTTCTTAACAAAACAAAACAAAACCAAAAAACATACAGATGTGAGCACACTTCTTGCTCCCCAGAGCCTACCAGGCCGAGGACAGGGCCACATTGCCCCAGGACACTGCTTGGTGAGATGAGGCTCCAGCCAACAGCCTGCAATGAGCACCCTTCTTCCTCCAAGTCAGCTGTGCACTGTCATAAGCACCTAGCATCCTTCCCTGAGTCTGGCTGGCCAAGAAAGCACAAAACCATCAGCAAGCTTCGAAGGGAAGCTCGACCAAGCTTCCAAGGTCGAGTGGAGGCTCTGGACCTGATGTCTGAATTCCAGCTCTATCACTCGTTAGACTTTACGGCTTTGGATAAATCACTCAAATTTCTCTGAGCCTCAATGTCCACATCAGTATAATGGGAATAATAATAATAATGCCTTTATCTCCTAGGGCTGCTATAAGAGTTTGATGAGATGTTCCAGGCAGAACAGAGGACACAATACCTGAGATATAGTAAGCTCTTAATAAATCTCAGTTATTGGGTGGGTGCGGTGGCTCAAGCCTGTAATCCCAGCACTTCAGGAGGTCGAGGCGGGTGGATCGTCTGAAGTCAGGAGTTTGAGACCAGCCTGGCCAACATGGTGAAACCCCATCTCTATTAAAAATACAAAAATTAACCAGATGTGGTGGTGAGTGCCTGTAATTCCAGCTACTTGGGAGGTGGAGACAGGATAATTGCTTGAACCCAGGAAGCGGAGGTTGCAGTGAGCTGAGATTGCATCATTGCACTCCAGCCTAGGCGACAGAGCAGGACTCTGTCATAAATAAATAAATAAATCTTAGCTCTTATTACAACTATTATTTTTTCCATCATTGGCCTGTGATTCCTCCTATTCGAAGATTTTCAGTTTTATTTAGTGACAGCTTCATTTTTTTAAAAAAACAATAAGACCTTATGTGGCACCCAGTATGAATGGTTTACCCCTACAGGCACTCCTCCCGGGCACCTCTCTTGGCTCCCACCAACATACTTGCAAAGATCATAATTGTAAAACCCTCTTTAATCAAATTCCTTTCACTTACAGAGAAGGAAGGAAGCTGAGGTCCTTCCAAATGTGAAATACAATTTGTCCAGAGTCCCATAGCAGTCTGGACTGAGACCCTTCCTGCTCCCTGGCACAACCACCCTGCCCCTTTGAAAAGTGGAGACTCTAATATTTGATTCACATCTGAATCATCTGCATCAGTTTGATGGTTGAATCTGACTCACATCACAATCATAGCTCAACGTAGCCTCAAATTCCTGGGATCAAGCGAAGCTCCCACATCCTTTGATTCTTAGAGCACTGTTGTACTCTAAGAAAGGCAGTACAAGTATGGCTAAACCCATTTCACAGATGAAAATATTGACACCCAGAGAGGGGCTATCAACTTCCCACAGCCAGGTTCAATAACTCACTCAAGCTCATACAATTAGTTAGGGACAGAGCTAGAGCTTGAACCAGGCAGTGTTCTGACTCTGTCCCCCACTGTCCAGGGTGTAACCATCATTTATGAGAGTCTAGGTTTGAACCTGGGCTCCAGGATTCCTGGCTTTTCCACTGGCCAACCCTATTCCCAGACCTCACTCGCAGCTCTCTGTAGGTAGCAGTTGACAGGGAAGCTCATGGTTAAGGGGTTTTGGGGTAGAATCGTCTAGGGGTCCCAGAAACTCTCTCTGGCCGCACCTGACCATTGGCTGCAGGGAGTTCTTCAGGCTGACTTTCATGTCCAGGGGGTAGGAGCATGCAAAGTTGATTTTGATGTTGCGGTCACGGATGATGATCTCATCTGCCAGGTAGAGGGTGTTGCTGTAAGTGGCGTGGGTTTCATTCCTCTGTGTTGCAGGGAATGGGAGGTGGGGGTGAGAGAAGGGGCATGAAAATCTGAGTAGGACTTCAAAGCCAAATCTGCTGGTCTATGGCTACTTGTGAGCTGCTCTCCTAGTCTCCTTGATAAAAATATGCCTGTGGCCAGGTGCAGTGGCTCACACCTGTAATCCCAGCACTTTGGGAGGCTCAGGTGGGTGGATTACCTGAGGTCAGGAGTTAGAGACCAGCCTGGCCAATGTGGTGAAACCTTGTCTCTGCTAAAAATACAAGAAGTAGCTGGGTGTGGTGGTGGGTGCCTATAGTCCCATCTGCTCAGGAGGCTGAGACAGGAGAATCACTTAACTCAGGAGGCAGAGGTCGCAGTGAGCTGAGATTGTACCACTGCACTCCAGCCTGGGTGACAGAGGGAGATTCTATCAAAAAAAACCCACAACAATAAAAAGCTGCCCGTATAGCCTGAACTACAAGCCAATTAATCATCTTTTCTTTATAAAATTTTTTTTAAAAAGTTACAATAGCAATGACCATTCATGTACACATGTCATGTGCTAGACCCTGAGCTGAATACCTGCATTATTGCATTAGTCCCTTCAGTGACCCTAAGAGGTGGGGCTGTTACATCCCTGCTTCCTGGATGAAAAGACAGAGGTTCATAGTAACAGAGTCACTGAGGGATTGCCCACAGTTCGTGAGATCTCACAAGCCTAGGCTTTTTCCAGCACCCTGTGCTTCCTCTCTTGAAAACTAAAAACCATATGCTAAGTCATCATTAATAAAATTTCAAATGCTATCCTTGGAAAATGACATTAATTATTTCTTTTTTGTTCGTTTATTTTGAGACAGAGTCTTACTCCGTCACCCAGGCTGGAGTGCAGTGGCGCAATCTCGGCACACCGCAACCTCTGCTTTCTGGATTCAAGCCATTCTCCTGTCTCAGCCTCCTGAGTATCTGTGATTAAAGGTGCCCACCACCAGACCCAGCTAATTTTCCTATTTTTAATAGAGATGGGGTTTCTCTGTGTTGGCCAGGCTGGTCTCAAACTCCTGACCTCTCTTCCGGCTGCCCCAGCCTCTGTAAGTCCTGGGATTATAGGCATAAGCCACCACACCCAGCCAACATTTAATCTTTTCTCTCTCTCTCTTTCTTTCTTTTTCTTTTTCCTTACCTTTCCTTTCCTTTCCTTCTTTCTTCCTTTTCTTCTTTCTTTTTCTTTCTTTCTTTCTCCAGTAATGAGAGAGGTGGGAGAGATAATGCTCAAACATTTACCTCTGAGTTTCATTTGAGGAGGCCTCTGTCAGTGAGATCCTGGTTCTGTGCACATTAAGGAAACAGACCTTGCCTTCCAGGACCACTGGAGACAAATGGGCCAGTTTCTGAACCAAATGCTGATGCCTACTGGCTGGGGCAATCACTACTGTCAGCCCTACTTTTCCTATCTGTAAAATGGAGCACTATCACCATGGATTGCTCTCTTTATTTGAAGTTTATTTGAAGCTGACATTTATTGAGTACTTACTGTGTGCAGTCCTAATCACTTTAACACATTAACTCATTCAATCCTCTCAACACGCCTATGGATAGGTGCTATTATTTCTCCATTTTACAGTTGATGAAACTGAGGCACAGCCAGGTTAAACAACTCCCCGGACCTCCTATAACTAGGAAGTGATAGAGCGGAAGCTTGAACCAGGCAGTGCTCTGGTTCTGTGCCCCACTGGCCAAGACGTACCGTCAACACTGTCCCACAGGGGCCATCCCGGGCTGGGGTCATTACGGACATCCAGTCCCGGTTGTCTCTGTCACTGAAGCCTGAGCACTGGCTGTCACTCAGGTACATGAAGATCTTCTCGAAGCCCAGACTCTTCAGCTGGCACTTGCCCAGGGACACCTTCATGTCATTGGCCCCACATTCCAGCCTGTGCTCCAGGAGGGAGATATCTGAAACAGTCAGGTTGGGCAGGATTGAGGGCCTGTGTCTGTAGCTTCTGGGCCCGGCACGTCCTCCTGGGCCAGGTCCAGCTGGCTGTGTTGACCACCACCTGGAGGTGCTCAGCATGGCCTCAAGCTGATCTCTCCCCTCCCAGTGTGATGGGGACTCAAAATTGGACCCCTGATATCACTGTATACATCCACTGGCCAACTACTCAGTCCTGTGTTCCCCTAAGTGTGGGTCGTATACCAAATGCAGGAGGATTTTCAGGGGGGGTTGATGTCCCAGCATTAAATAACAATGAATACTGGCCAGGCACGGTGGCTCACGCCTGTAATCCCAGCACTTTGGGAGGCCGAGGTGGGCGGGTCACGATGTCAAGAGATGGAGACCATCCTGGCCAACACGGTGAAACCCCGTCTCTACTAAAAAGACAAAAAAATTAGCTGGGTGTGGTGGCACGTGCCTGTAATCCCAGCTACTCGGGAGGCTGAGGCAGAAGAACCACTTGAACCCAGGAGGCGGAGATTGCAGTAAGCCGAGATTGCACCACTGCACTCCAGCCTAGTGATAGAGCAAGACTCCGTCTCAAAACAAAAAAAAAAACAACAACAAAAAACAAAAACACAATGAATACTAGTTTTATAAGGGGAGGGTGGGCACTGTGGCTCATGCCTGTAATCTCAGCACTTTGGGAGGCTGAGGCAGGCGGGTCACTTGAGGTCAGGAGTTTGAGACCAGCCTGGCCAACATGGTGAAACACCGTTTCTACTAAAAATACAAAATAAATAAGTAAATATTAGCCAGGCCCAGTGGCGGGCACCTGTAATCCCAGTTACTTGGGGGGCTGAGGCAGGAGAATCGCTCGAATCCAGGAGGCAGAGGTTGCAGCGAGCTGAGATTGCGCCACTGCACTCCAGCCTGGGCGACAGAGGGAAACTTCATCAAGAAAAAACGAAAGAAAATAAAGAAAAGAAGGAAAAGAAAGAAAGAAAGAGAGAGAGAAAAAGAAAGAAGGAAAAAGAAAAAAAAAGAAAGAAAGAAAAAGAAAACTGCAATTGCTTTCTACCCCTTTCACATCAAGGAGACAATTTCAGCTTGCCACTAATGTCTTTAATGCCACATACTCATACTCACTAACTTTCCTCTCTTTGTTCATTTATTTATTTATTTTGGGACAGAGTTTCGTCCTTGTCGCCCAGGCTGGAGTGCAGGGGTGCGATCTCGGCTCGCTGCAACCTCCGCCTCCTGAATTCAGGCGCTGCACCCGCCACCAGGCCTGGCTAATTTTGGTATTTTTAGTAGAGACAGGGTTTTGCCATGTTGGTCAGGCTGACCAGCTCCTGGTCTCAGGTAATCCGCCCACCGCGGCCTCCCAAAGCGCTGGGGTGACAGGCGTGAGCCACAGCGTCCAGCCCACTAACTTCCCGTCAGACAGAGAGCAGGCCTCAGGCCCAGAGTTTGGGGAAGGAAACCAGATCCAGCTAGAACTCATCTTTAACTTCTTAAAAATTGAAGTATTTAAAAAAATTTTTAGTATTTATTTTTAAAATTTTGTTTTATTGAAGTATTACACAACTGCTGGAATTTAGTACCTTTTCTTTTCACTTTATTTTTATTGGTAACTTTCTAAGGTAAGCGTAACTTGCCACAGACAGATGAAGCTGTGACCATCAACACCCCACATTTACTTAAGAGATTCAGTCCATTAGAAGAAAAACAAGTTAATAATAAAAGCCATGGCACCGGTAACACTTGGATAAAGCAAGTGAACCAGGGTTCCAGTTGTAAAGTTGGCACCTGGATGTGACTAAAATGGTGACTGAAGTCTCAAAATACAATTTTCATCTTCAATAACTGCACGTATGAGAAATCTGAGGCTTGTGCCTGGCCCAGAGTCCTGAGCTGATTGGTGGACTGGTCACCGAACCTGAGCTGATTGGTGGACCGGTCACCAGGCCTGAGCTGATTCGTGGACCAGTCACCGAACCTGAGCTGATTGGTGGACCGGTCACCAGGCCTGAGCTGATTGGTGGGCCGGTCACCAGGCCTGAGCTGATTGGTGGGCCGGTCACCAGGCCTGAGCTGATTGGTGGGCCGGTCACCAGGCCTGAGCTGATTGGTGGACCGGTCACCAGGCCTGAGCTGATTGGTGGACTGGTCACCAGGCCTGTGTTCTGGTGCTTCAGGAAAAGGACTCAGATGGTCTTTGGCTGCTCCCAGATGGCAGCGACCGTGTGCCCACCGCGGTGTGGGGCCTCAGAAAGAAGGCTGGATGCGAGGAGGTCCCCAAAGCTCTGGGAGCTTTTAAGTCAACTAAAGAGAGACTCGGGGAGCCCCAGAGAGCCTCTTGCCAGCTTTAATGTGTATTAGTGGATCTTCTATTTTCACTCAGGTTGGATACTATTTCCTGCGTCATACCCAGATGACACCAATCTCACACGGGAGGAATGTGTCCCTCCCCCAGTCAATGACAGGTTTCTCAACAACCCGCTTCCTCCCCACTGGCCTCACCAGTGATGTTGAAGCCCTGTTTGCACTGGCAGTGCCATCTGCCGTTGTCCGACTTGCAGTCCTCGTCTATACTGCACTCCTCACACGTCCCCTCCACGGAGCTGGGGTCTGCAGGGTCACAGGGACAGACAATCAATAAGGAGGCGCCGCAGTCCCCGTAGTGCCTGTCCAGGCCTGCGATGACGGCTGCGGGGAAACGCGGGGCTGACCTGTGCAGTACGCCAGGTGGCACTCGGGGGGCGCTGTCAGGTTGTAGACGTAGTAGCCGCCGGCGCAGGCCTTCACCTGGACCGACGCAGCCCACAGGCAGCAATGGCCGCTCCAGTGCGCGCAGGCCGTGCGGCTCACGATGCCTTCGTCGCTGGACGGATGCGTGCCGTTGAGCCACATGGGGGCGGCCGTGTTGCAGCGCAGGACGGGCACGCAGGCCTCAGCCATGCGCACGCCGCCCTGGCCCACGAAGCGGTACCAGCCGCGCAGGTCCGTGTCGCAGGCGTAGCCTGCCCCGTACTCGGTGCTGCGCCAGTACTCGTCCAGGGTGCGGTGCGCCTGACACGGATCCGCGCACACGAGCGCGTCGCCCTCGGGCACGCAGTCCAGCCCCGGCCCGCAGGAGCCCGGGGAACACTCACAGCGCCACCCATCCCCCCAGTAGCCCGCCGGGCACACGCAGGAGTAGTTGCCGACTACATTGACACACGTAGCCAGGGCGTGGCAGTGGCTAAGCCCAGCTTCCGTGCACTCATCCACGTCTGTGCAGCCCAGCCCGGGCGACAGGCGGAAGCCTTCGGGGCAGGCGCAGGAGAAGGAGCCTGGCGTATTTACGCAGCTGCTGTTGGTCGAGCAGTTGTGAGCCCCTGGAATGGCGCACTCATCCAGGTCCACGCAGGTCAGGCCGTCACCAGTGAAGCCCTCCTGGCAGGTGCACGTCGTGACGGCCCCATCCTCCAAGCAGGTGGCATTGCTGTGACATTCGGAGCACCATCCTGTGGACAGAAGAGCCCAGCCTCAGAGTGTGGGCAGCTGGGCCCATGGCCACCCAGAGACCCTTCCCTCATTGTCCAGGGAACTCACATTGTATTTAAGATTTATTCTCTAGGACTCCTTCCAAAACAAGAAAACAAGGAAACAAAACTCCCCTGATGATGTCAGCCTTCCACCATTCATTCTGTGTTTATTTCATTTTAAGTTTTAACTTTATTATTTTTTTAGAGAGGGAGTCTAGTTCTGTGGCCCAGGCTGGAATGCAGTGGTACGATCATAGTTCAGTGCAGCCTCCAACTCCTGGCTCAAGCCTCCACTCCCCACCACCACCCCACCCTGCCGCAGCTTCTGAAAAAGCTGGGACTACAGGCACGCGCCATCATGCACAACTCCACCATTCATTTTTCTGTGCTAAGCATTGCTTTCAAGCTATCTTCTTTTAAAATATCCACATTCTCACATTCAGAAAAGTAATGCACAGAATTCCTGTACTTTGGTAGGATTTACAGTCAACCTGTTGCCGTCTCTGCCTTTGCACATTTTTTGCTTTCTGCCAGATCTGCTTCCCTGCCTGGTGAAACCTTCCTCAGGATCCGGCTCAGTGTTGCCTCCTCTCTGAGTAGTCCTCCAACTCCACCTGGTAAGGCAGTTGTACTTTGTTCCTCCATAACAAAAATAATCATTAAAAAAATAAGCTGTTGTTTATTAAGCAGTTAGTATATGCCAGGCAATAGGATGTGCACTTTTCATTCACTATCTTGCTGAATACTTCCCAGTGGCCTCGTGAGGTCAGTTTTTTATTTATCCTTATTTTAAAGATGAGAAAACTGAGGTTCAGAGGGCTTAAGCCCCTTGCTCCTTTGGTAAGAAGTAGAACCAGGGTACAAACGCCGATGGCAGGACCACAAAATATTTGCTTTTAACTAGGACACCACATATAGTATTCAACTTGCCCAAAAGTACTCCAGGGAGAAGATGAAAGTGGGGTGAGAGCAAATCTCGACCCAATGGAATGACTTCTTAAGGTTGAAAGGGAAGGTGTTTGGAGCCTCCTGCATGGGTTCAAATCTCCTATGTAATAGAGTATGTTTCTGACCTTCCAGTAAAGGGCCTGCAGGTCTTAGAGATGTTCTAGCTCCTTGCTTTTCAATGTGTGCTCCAAGGACCCCACCATTAGTATCATCTGGAAGTTTGTTAAAATTCAGCATTAGTCGGGCATGGTGGCTCATGCCTGTAATCCCAGCACTTAGGGAGGTCAAGGTAGGTGGATCATGAGGTCAGGAGATCAAGGCCATTCCGGTCAACATGGTGAAATCCTGTCTCTGCTAAAAATACAAAAAATTAGCTGGGCGTAGTGGCATGTGCCTGTAGTCCCAGCTACTCAGGAGGCTGAGGCAGGAGAATCACTTGAATCCAGGAGGCTGCGGCTGCAGTGAGCTGAGATCGCGCTACTGCACTCCAGCCTGGGCAACAAGCAAAAAAAAGAAAGAAAGAAAGAAAAAAATCAGCATCTCAGGTCCAACTGAAGATCTGCTGAACTAGAATCTGCATTTTAGCAAAGTTTCCAAGTGAGTCCTGTGCATATTGAAGTCTAAAAAATGGACTTAGAATAAAGACAATGCAAATTCAAAATGCGATAGGAAAATTGACATTGCCTCTAACAAGTGCTACACTACTCCTCGTGCATGCACACACACACACACCCACACACTTCTCACTTACTTGCTTCTGAGGTGTCAGTGGCTGCAGCTGTGATGAACCAAGAGGCCACTACCACCATCAGCATCCAGGTCAGAGATGGCTGCCCCATCCTTCTGCTCTTCACAGCTACTTCTGGTCTAGAGAACACCTGCCCAAAGACAAGTCAGGTTGGCCCCTTGAGTTTTTCTCTCTGTCTCTGATATCTGGTGTGCTGTGAATGGAGATGAATGGGACAAATGCAGGACCTAACTCTCCTCCTCACAGTTGTGAGGAGTGCTTTGATTGTAGGTTGTACAACTCCAGGAGGTGTCACTTATATGGACTAAAAAATTGTACAACACCGCAGCCCTTGTTTTGCTGGGACTTTCCCCTTTGTACTCTCCTTCCTTACTTCACCAACATCCCAGTCTTGGCTCCCCAAGTCTCAGCACAGTGCACGTTTTGAAGAACTGAGTCATTTGGAGCAGGAAGTAGCAAGATGGAATAATGTTCTGGACTCACCACTTTATTGAAGGCAGCTTTGGATTTTAACTGATCCTCTGCCTGGAAACTTTCACTTTGCCCACATCCGTGTATTCATTCAACAAACATCTAATGAGTTTGTGCCAAGCAGGGAGCTAGTCACCATGGAGAACAATGAACACAACAAAGTCTGTGCAACTCACATATTGTAAAGAAGTGGCTTGAGACAAGCAACTCGAGAGGTAATTAATCTTCACAATGCATTTTAATGTTTCTAGAGGGGTTACTTATTATTTCTTTCAATTGGCAAAACAGTCCAAGGTGGATGCCAGTATTACCCCAGTGTTTATAGCAGCAAAATAAGGTGGCATGTTGGCTAAGTACGTAGAAGCTACAGCCTGCAACTGGGATTCAAATCCCTGTAATACTGATGAACAGCACTGTGATGTTGGGCAAGATATTTCAGTTCCCTAAGTCTCTGTTTTTGTCTGTGAAATGGAGATGCTTGCTTTACAAACTAAGTATCTATGATGGGCTAGGCTCAGTTCAAAGACACCCATGTGCTCAAAGACCCTGGGTCCTACAGCAGTATTTTTCAGATCTTTGTGACCGTGATGTACTATAAGAAAAATGTTTTATGTTGCCGGATGCGGTGACTCATGCTGTAATCTGAGCACTTTGGGAGGCTGAGGTGAGTGTATCATCTGAGGTCAGGAGTTCGAGACCAGCCTGATCAACATGGAGAAACCCCATCTCTACTAAAAATACAAAGTTAGCTGGGCATGGCGGCATATGCCTGCAATCCCAGCTACTCAGGAGGCTGAGGCAAGAGAATCGCTTGAACCCAGGAGGCAGTGAGCTGAGATCACATCATTGCATTCCAACCTGGGCGACAATAGTGAAACTCGGTCTCGAAAAAAAAAAAAACAAAGACATCTTATACCTTGATCTAGTGCAGTTGCCTCTGCATGAATTTGTGTGCGTGCACGCACACACACACACACACACACACACAAATCACACATAAAATAAAATTTTGTAAGACAATTGATATTCTTACTATATTAAATCATTTAATTCTTACCACAACCCTATGAGATAAGTACTATTTTCCTAGTTTTCAGGTGAGAAAACAGAGAGACAAAAAGGCTAATTACTTCCCTCAAATGTGCATTGCTTACTGACATATTCTATTATATTTAATTAAAAGAAGTCTCAGGATATAACCCACAAATGGAAGGATTTTATGAGCCGCTAATGAGTTGCGACATAAAACGCTGCATATTGTCCTGGGATTAACTAGATGACAGATATCAAGCAAGGCCCAGCACACAGCAGATGTTCTTGTTTCTTGTTGTATCCCCGGTACCTGGCATGTAATAGGTGCATAACTAGTATTCATGGAATAAGTCAAAAAACAGTAGTCGTTGTTACTAGGATGGAGAGGATCAAAGAGAGGTAAACTAAATTACCCAAGATCTTGAAGACAATAATCAGCAGAATAATGACTCAAATCCAGGTCTGACCCCAGGGTCTGAGGTCTTAATTTTCTCTCCTACCTCCTTCAGGTAGAATGGAGAGAAGCTGGGCTAGGGAAAGACATCTACAGATAGCCTTACCTGAAGCCAGAAAGGGAGAGTTAGTCTGGTCACAAATCTGTGCCTCATACTTATATATATATACATTTGTCCTAGGCTGGCAGTCTTTCCTCCAATTATTCTCTAGTTCTGTTTTTTGATATTGTTTTCTTGGGCGTGGAATATTTTTTCCTTCTGGCACAATGTTTGCCTTTTCCAAGCTGTGAGGTTGTTGTTGTTCTTTCTCCTAATAGCTAGAGACCCCAAATGATTGACACGGGGGGGTCACACCTGTGCAGGGAAATACAAGGTCACTGTTTCTCACCTTCTCACAGCAAGAGATTCCTTAGTTAGAAATTAACTGGGAAAGCAGTGCCAAGGTGCTGGGCTTCTTCTTGGTCGCTGACAAGGGCAGGGTGGGCCCAAGCATCCAGGCAGAAGCCAGTATCTGAAGCCAGGCTGCATAAGGACCAAAGGGATGTTCACTGCCCCTGCTGAGAGGTGCACCTGTCTTGGAGAGGGCACCCTTCTGAAACACCCATCCTCATAAAATCAGCCTTAAAATCCAGACCCAAGCAAGAGAGGAGCTGAGAATGGCTGAGAGTCAGAATTAGAAGATAGTTCGACATTTCATTGGACCTTGCCGCCTCTGTGAAACAAGGAGTCGTAGGCCTGATGACTAGGAGGTCCCTTTGGAGGTGAAATAACTTTGCAATTAAATAGACTGACTTTGGAGTCAGTCCCACTCCCATATCGGCTGTTTATTGCATGCCAGTGGGCTCATTTCTTAACCTTCCTGAGGTCCAGAGGTCAATTTCATTCTCTACAAAATAAGAACACCCATCTCTCACGGTAGTAATAGTAGCCAAAGGAGATGATGCAAGTAAAGGCACGTAGTAATGATTATAATCATGGAAATTCTGCAAATTCTGCTTTGCTGTTGTGCAATCACTGAGGCAGAAAATGACAGAGGCTGAGTGAAAACCATGTCTTCAGACCCAGTTCTACATACATGGCATTTCAAAAATCAATGTTAGAGTACTGTCATCATGTTGAGAAAAATAAAATATGTGTGAACTTGGGCTGAGCAGGCAATATCACCCTGATCACTGCGTTGATCTTTTCAGGACATTTCCTCATTCTGTTCCACTCAGTGGTAGGGTAGCCACTGACACTGTTGCAATTATCTCCTCACAATTATGTCCGAGGAGTGGAATTTCTGGGTCAAAGAGGTAGCTCTGCTGTAGGGATATTGACACCTCTTCCCAAACAGCACCCCAGAGAGATGATTAAAAATTGGTTTACAATCCCACCAAGAGTACTCACCAGTTCTGAGCATTGGTAACTTGCTTTCATCTTTGCCAAAAGGCTGAGTCGAAAATATCTCGTTGTTGTTCACTTTTGCAATTGTTTGATGAAAAGGGAAGTTACCATCTCTTCATTTATTTACTGTTCTTTTTTCTTCTGAACTAGTCATTTTTATCCTATGCCTTTTTCATGAGACCTTATCTAAACCCTAGTTGGGTGTCTTCAAAGGATTAAAGATGGTGACCCCAGGTAGCTTCTGGAGTTGTCTTGACAAAGACTTGGGCAGGAAAACAAGGAGTTTGGGTTGGAATCTATTCATAAGTGTAATCGTCGTGCTTCCCAGTTTCTGTATTTGGTGCTTTTACATCTTGGGGCCTTACTGATCATGGAGGGACTGCCCCTCCCAGGGCTCAATAATTACTAGAGATCAAAAATGACTTATTTGTGAATGTGTCTTTCTGACTGCAAATCAACCAATCCAGAGCACATACCCCCAACCCTTGTCCTCCTTTATGGGGCTTTTACACTCAGGGTCACTACTCGCTGCTTTAAATCATCCCACGGGACCAGGTACCAGACAACTAGAGACAACTCCTATGGCCCAGAGGTCTCTGAAATTATTCAGACTAAGCCAATCCTAAATCTGCTCACCCTGCCTCTCCCATTCCTTCCTGCAGAAACTACAATAAATGCTCTTTCCTGCCTTTTCCCTGTTCTCTTTACCTCCTGACCAACACTGGTACTTCCTGGGGGCTCTTCCTCTCCCTTCAGCCCCTCCACCAGCGTGGTGTGTCCCCTTCTCTTGGGATCTGTGAGCATTACAAGTTGTCAATGGCCATAGTTTCCTGCCCTGTTGCTCATCAAGATCACCAAAGACATCCACATTACCAAATTCAATCAAATTTCTCTTTATGTTACCTCTAGGACAGTGCACAATAAATATATATATTTTTTTAAGAATGAAAGAGAGAAAGAAAGAGGAAGAGATTTTAGAAAAAGAGAGAAAAGGAGAAAGAAAGAAATAGCAAAAGAAAGAAAAAAAGAAAAAGAAAGAGGAAGAGATTTTAGAAAAAGAGAGAAAAGGAGAAAGAAAGAAACAGCAAAAGAAAGAAAAAAGAATGAAAGAGAAAGAAAGAGGAAGAGATTTTAGAAAA
>PVKP010014386.1:0-52944 GCA_004027715.1 Plecturocebus donacophilus | reverse complement strand
CTCCCTGACCCCTGTATATCCAAAGAGACACCTCACAAAGGAGAGCTCAGGCTGACATCTGGCAAGTATCCTTCTGGGACAAAGATAACGGAAGAAGAAAACAGCAGCAACCCTTACACTTCTGCAGCCACTGCAGGTGATCCCCAGGCAAGCAGGGTCTAGATTGGACCTCCAGCAGTCCTACAGTAAGGGGCCTATTAGAAGGAAATCTACAAAAAAGAAAGAAATAACTTGAACACCAACAAAAAGGACATCCACTCAGAGACCCCATCTGAAAGTTACCAACTACAAAGACCACAGGTAGATAGCCACAAAGATGGGAAGAAACCAGCCCAAAAAGGAAGAAAACACCAAATCCATAATGCTTCTCCTCCTCCAAGGGATCACAACTCCTCATCAGCAAGGGAACAAAGCTGGATGGAGAATGAGTCTGATGAATTGACAGAAACAGGCTTCAGAAGGTGGATAATAACAAACTTCTCTGAGCTAAAAGAACATGTTCTAACCCAATGCAAAAAAACTAAGTACCTTGAAAAAAAGTTGGACGAAATGCTAACAAGAATAAACACCTTAGAGAAGAATATAAATGAACTGATGGAGCTAAAAAACACAACACGAGAACTTCATGAAGCATGCACAAGTTTCAATAGCCAAATCGACCAATCAGAAGAAAGGATATCAGAGACTGAAGATCAACTCAATGAAATAAAATGAGAAGGCAAGAGTAGAGAAAAAAGAGTGAAAAGAAATGAACAACACCTCCAGGAAATGTGGGATTATGTGAAAAGACCTAATCTACACTTCAAAGGTGTACCTGAATGTGACGGAGAGAATGAATCCAAGCTGGAAAACAATCTCCAGGATATTATCCAGGAGAACTTCCCCAACCTAGCAAGGCAGGCCAATATTCAAGTCCAGGAAATACAGAGAACACCACAGAGATATTCCTCAAGAAGAGCAACCCCAAGGCACATAATCTTCAGATTCACCAGGGTTGAAATGAAGGAAAAAATGCAGCCAGAGAAAAAGGTCGGGTTACCCACAAAGGGAAGCCCATCAGACTCACAGCAGATCTCTCGGCAGAAACCCTACAAGCCAGAAGAGAGTGGGGACCAATATTCAACATCCTTAAAGAAAAGAACTTTCAACCTAGAATTTCATATCCAGCCAAACTAAACTTCATACGCAAAGGAGAAATAAAATCCTTTATGGACAAGCAATTGCTGAGACATTTCGTCACCATCAGGCCTGCCTTACAAGAGCTCCTGAAAGAAGCACTAAACATAGAAAGAAACAACCAGTACCAGTCACTCCAAAAACGTACCAAATGGTAAAGAGCATCGACACAATGAAGAAACTGCGTCAACTAATGGGCAAAACAACCAGCTAGCATCAAAATGGCAGGATCAAATTCACACACAACAATATTAACCTTAAATGTAAATGGGCTAAATGCCCCAATCAAAAGACACAGACTGGCAAATTGGATAAAAAGTCAAAACCCATCAGTGTGCTGTATCCAGGAAACCCATTTCACGTGCAAGGACACACATAGGCTCCAAATAAAAGTATGGAGGAAGATTTACCAAGCAAATGGAGAGAAAAAAAAGGCAGGAGTTGCAATCCTAGTCTTTGATAAAATAGACTTTAAATCAACAAAGATCAAAGAGACAAAGAAAGGCATTACATAATGGTAAAACGATCAACACAACAAGGAGAGCTAATGATCCTAAATATGTATGCACCCCATACAGGAGCACCCATATACATAAAGCAAGTTCTTAATGACCACAAAGAGACTTAGACTCCCACACAATAGTAGTGGGAGAATTTAACACCCCACTGTCAATATTAGATAGATCAACAAGACAGAAAATTAACAAGGATATCTAGGACTTAAACTCAGATCTGGACCAAGCAAACCTAATAGACATCTATAGAACTCTCCATCCCAAATCCACAGAATATACATTCTTCTCAGCACCATGTTGCACCTACTCTAAAACTGACCACATAATTGGAAGTAAATCACTCCTCAGCAAATGCAAAAGAACGGAAATCATAACAAACAGTCTCTCAGACCACAGTGAAATCAAATAAGAATTCAGGATTAAGAAACTAACTCAGAACCACACAACAGCTGGAAACTGAACAACTGTCTCTTGAATGTTGACTGGATAAACGATGAAATGAAGGCAGAAATAAAGATGTTCTTTGAAACTGACAAGAACAAAGACACAATGTACCAGAATCTCTGGGACACATTTAAAGCAGTGTCTAGAGGAAAACTTATAGGAATAAACACCCATATGAGAAGAAAGGGAAGATCTAAAATCGACACCTTATCATCAAAATTGAAAGAGCTAGAGGAGCAAGATCAAAAAAACTCAAAATCTAGTAGAAAATAAGAAATAATTAAAATCATAGCAGAACTGAAGGAGACAGAGACACAAAAAACCTTTCAAAAAAATCAATAAATACAGGAGCTGGTGTTTTGAAAAGATCAACAAAATAGACCACTAGACAGATTAATAAACAAAAAAGGGAGAAGAATCAAATACATGCAATTAAAAAACGATAAAGTGGATATCACCACAGATTCCACAGAAATACAAACTACCATCAGACGTTACTACAAACAACTCTATGCCCATAAACCAGTAAACCTGGAAGAAATGGATAAATTCCTGGACACTTGCACCCTCCGATGCCTAAACCAGGAAGAAGTTGAAACTCTGAATAGACCAATAACAAGCGCTAAAGTTGAGCCAGCAATTAAGAGCCTACCAGCCAAAAAAAAGCCCAGCTCCAGATGGGTCCACAGCCGAATTCTACCAGACATACAAAGAGGAGCTGGTACCACTCCTTCTGGAACTATTCCAAACAATCCAAAAAGAGGGAATCCTCCCCAGATCATTTTATGAGACCAACATCATCCTGATACCAAAACCTGGCAGAGACTCAACAAGGAAAGAAAACTTCAGGCCAATATCCATGATGAACATAGATGCAAAAATCTTCAATAAAATACTGGCAAACTGATTGAAACAGCACATCAAAAAGCTTATCCATCACGATCAAGTAGGTTTCATCCCGGGGATGCAAGGCTGGTTCAACATATGCAAATCTATAAACGTAATCCACCACATAAACAGAACCAAAGACAAAAACCACATGATTATCTCAATAGATGCAGAGAGGGCCTTTAAAAAAATTCAACAGCCCTTTATGCTAAAAACCCTCAATAAACTAGGTATTGATGGAACGTACCTCAAAATAATAAAAGCTATTTATGACAAACCAACAGCTAATATCATACTGAATGAGCAAAAACTGGAAGCATTCCCTTTGAAATCTGGCACTAGACAAGGATGCCCTCTCTCACCACTCCTATTCAATACAGTATTGGAAGTTCTAGCCAGAGCAATCAGGCAAGAAAAAGAAATAAAGAGTATTCAATTAGGAAAGGAGGAAGTCAAACTGTCTCTATTTGCAGACAACATGACTGTAAATTTAGAAGACCCCATCAGCTCAGCCCAAAATCTCCTGAAACTGATAAGCAACTTCAGCAAAGTCTCAGGATACAAAATCAATGTGCAGAAATCACAAGCATTCCTATACACCAATAACAGACTTAAAAAGAGCCAAATCAAAAACAAACTGCCATTCGCAATTGCTGTAAAGAGAATAAAATACCTAGGAATATAACTAACAAAGGATGTAAAGGACCTCTTCAAGGAGAACTACAAACCACTGCTCAAGGAAATAAGAGAGACACAGATGGAGAAACATTCCATGCTCATGGTTAAGAAGAATCAATATTGTGAAAATGGCCACACTGCCCAACGTAATTTATAAATTCAAAACTATCCCCATCAAGCTACCTATGACCCTCTTCACAGAACTGGAAAAAAACACCTTACACTTCATATGGAACCAAAAGATAGCCTGCATAGCCAAGTCAATTCTAAGCAAAAAAAAACAAAGTGGGAGGCATCACACTACCGGACTTCAAGCTATACTACAAGGCTACAGTAATCAAAACAGCATGGTACTGGTACCAAAACAGAGATATAGACCACTGGAACAGAACAGAGGCCTTGGAGGCAATGCCACACATCTACAACCATCTGATCTTTGGCAAACATGACAAAAACAAGCAATGGGGAAAGGATTCCCTGTTTAATAAATGGTGTTGGGAAACTGGCTAGCCATGTGCAGAAAGCACAAACTGGACCCCTCCTGACACCTTACACCAAAATGAACTCCAGATGGATTAAAGAGCTAAACATAAGACCTAACACTATAAAAACTCTAGAAGAAAACCTAGGCAAAACCATTCAGGACATAGGCATAGGCCAGGACTTCATGACTAAAACACCAAAAGCATTGGCAACAAAAGGCAAAATAGACAAGTGGGATCTAATTAAACTCCAGACCTTCTGTACAGCAAAAGAAACGATCATTAGAGTGAACTGGCAACCAACAGAATGGGAAAAAATTTTTGCAATCTACCCATCTGACAAAGAGCTAATATCCAGAATCTACAAAGAACTAAAACAGATTTACAAGAAAAAAACAAACCCATTCAAAAGTGGGCAAATGACTTGAACAGACACTTTTCAAAAGAAGACATATATGAGGCCAACTAACATACGAAAAAAATGCTCATCATCACTGATCATTAGAGAAATGCATATCAAAACCACATTGAGATACCATATCATGCCAGTTAGAATGGCAATCATTAAAAAATCTGGAGACAACAGATGCTGGAGAGGATGTGGAGAAACAGGAACACTTTTACACTGTTGGTGGGAGTGTAAGTTAGTTCAACCATTGTGGAAGACAGTGTGGCTATTCCTCGAGGACCTAGAAATAGAAGTTCCATTTGACCCAGCAATCCCATTACTCAGTAGATATCTAAAGGATTATAAATCATTCTATTATAAAGACACATGAACATTTATGTTCATTGCGGCACTGTTTACAATAGCAAAGACCTGTAACCAACCCAAATGCCTATCAATGATAGACTGTACAAGGAAAATGTGGCACATATACACCATGGAATACTACGCAGTCATAAAAAACGATGAGTTCGTGTCCTTTGTAGGGACATGGATGAATGTGGAAATCATTCATCAAACTGACACAAGAACAGAAAATCAAACACCGCATGTTCTGACTCATAGGCAGGTGTCAAACAATGAGAACACACGGACACAGGGAGGGGACCATCACACACTGGGGTCTGTTGGGGGGAAATAGGGGAGGGACAGCGGTGGGGGCGGGTAGGGAGGTTGAGGAGGGATAACATGGGGAGAAATGCCAGATATAGGTGACAGGGGATGGAGGCAGCAAACCACATTGCCATGTATGTACCTATGCAACAGTCCTGCATGTTCTGCACATGTACCCTAGAATCTAAAGTGCAATAAAATATATGTTTTTTGGTTTTTTTTAATTCACACTTCTTTGAAACAAGTGAATTGGCACTTTCTTAGTTCTGGGGTACTGTGAGCTTTCTTCATTGTTGAAATAAATTGGCTACTGGAGATTCAGACTACGAAAAAAAAAAAAGTCTTCTATTGACCAAGTCCATATACTTGTCATTTTTATCATCCTACCACAGTATTAAAAGGGCTAACATTATGTAAGTTGCACTGACATTCCCTTCTTTGAGAACATTTATTTCCTGGGTTTTTTTGTTGTTTGGTTTCCTTGGGCATTACTGCTTTGAAAATATTCCTAAAAGTAGAATTATACAGGTCAAAAATATGAATCATGTTATAGCTGTTATTACATTTATTGATCAATTGTTTTCCAGGAGAAAAAATAACCCATTCAAAAAGCTATCAATAATGTCCAAATATCGCTGTCCCAATCTGTACACCACTCTCACTGACACATAATTACATCACACTTGTCATTATTTTGGCAGGCCTAACAGGTGTATCTAGTTCCTACAGGTTGTTTGAATATCAATTTTAATTGCTGATAAGGCTAAATATTATTCGTTGTGATGACTCACTCTTTTTCTCTAAATATATAAAAACCACTTATTGAGATACAGTAAGCAATGATCCCATCTACACATAGATGCTTTCTGCATTTTTAAACATTGATTTATTTCTATTTATAGACACAACACATGTATATTACAGAAAATCTGAGATATAAAGAAAAACACAAGAAATAATATAAAAATCACCCATAATCCCAACACACTTTTTTCTTTAAATAGTGTGTATTATAAAAAGTTAATTTCCTTTCTTCACCTCCCCATCCATCTCAATTCCCCACTAAAAGTAATCACTGTTAAGCATTTGTTATATGCATATTGTTCCAGGATTTTCCTATGGCTCTTTTCATAAAAATAGAATCATACTAATCAATGTCTTCTGCAAAAGGCTCTTTTTCCTTAATACTCTATCACAGACATCTTTTCAAGATATATAGACCTATCTCATTCTTTTGATAGGCAGATGGTATTCTATCCTGTGTCTATACAGTAAGGTATGAAACTGGGTCAAAGTGAGGCAAAAGGGTCCCAGCTGATACCTGAGGTATATATATTACATTTGTTTCTTGTTTTCAGTTATGGTCTCATAGGTACCTGCCACCAGTCCCCTTACCCCCTTGATCTTTCACTGCAATCACTCAACCTCTCCTCAGCCTTGCCTCACTCATCAACCTCATCTCTAGCTTTGGTGGACTGCTGAGGGCTGTCAGAGAAAACTTTCAGCCTTGCTGACTGGCTCTATTTCACAGCAGGGTTTCCAACCTCATCTGGGCCACCTAATTGTTTACCATTGCTTTTTTCTCATTCTCACAGGCTCTATTCCAGTTCCTTCCTCTCTTCTTCAATCCCAACTCTACCCTCTCACTCTGACCATATGGAGTGGTCACTAATTTACAGGGTAAGTAGAGAACATTCAAGCCTGGCCACTCCCACCTTCTCTTCATCTCTCAGCCTGCCTCTCTTGGCCCACCCTTCCCTTCTTTCAACCTGAGTCAGGGAAAGGGTACCTTGGTTCTTCTCCAAGGCTTACCCCTCCCTCCATCTTCAACTTTGCCCTTCCCCCCTTATCCTAGAAACAAGCTTATGTAAATGCCATATTAATAATGTTAATAGTAAAAACACTATCACACTTTATTTAACAACAACAAAAAAAAAATCATGAAAAGAAAAGCAAGTCCCAGAAAGGCAGTACTAGCATAGTTGTTAAACACGAACCATTTGAATCCTATCTTCCACTTACTAGCTGTGTAACTTTAGGGAATTAGTCAATCTCTCTTTTTCTCCATTTCTTCATCTATAAAATGTGGAGTGTGGTATTTACCCCATGGAGCAGTTGTGATGGTTAAATAATTTAGCATCTGTAAAATACTTGGGACAGTGCCCAGCTCATAGTTGGTATTCAATAATTGCTCTTATCCACTCATGTATTATTCTTTTCCACTTGGATAACAACCAATTCTTGACATTTATCATACCCCTTTAAGTGTAGCCAAACTTCATAAGGCACTGGAATGATATATGATTTCTTAAAGGACTCAGGTTTTGAGTCAAAAATTAAATAATGGTAGAGACGTGGTAGAAAAGAACAGAGGCATGTTCAAGGTATGTGATAAACGGCCAGTGTCTTAGTCTGTTTGGGCTGCTATAACAAAATAATGGTATTTTGGGTGGTTTATAAACAAGAAAATTTTATTTCTCACAGTTCCAGAAGCTGGGAAATCCAAGATCGAAGAGTCGGCAGGTTTGGTACCTGGAAAGGACTTCTCACTATGTCCTCACATGGTAAAAGGGTAAATGAGCTCCCTTGGACCTGTTTTATAAGGGCACTAATTTCACTCACGAGGGCTTCACTGACATGACCTAATCACTTCCCCAAAAGCCCCACCTCCTAATAATATTACTTTGAGATTAGGATTTCAACAGGAATTCTGTGGGGACACAAACATCCAGACCACAGCAGTCAGAAATCAGGAGAATGGATCATGGGGAGCGACAGGCCTAGTCCGCCTTGGATTGGCCAATATGGGGTGAGAGGAAGTACCAACAGTTTTCAAAACCAATCAAGCCACAAACATTTCATTTATTACATCGAATTTGCAGTGTACCATCGTTACCACAACAATGACTGCCATGAGCCCCCATACACTCCCAGTCGTTCCTACTTCCACTTCATCCCATCAACAGAATCAGGAAAATCCCTCTGAAAATAGAAACAGAGGTCTCCCTGAAATATAACACCCATGAGATTTCCCATGCAAAGCAAATAGAAATGAGCTATAAAAGAAGCACCATGTATTTCTTCCCTCTAGATCTGCTGCCTAACTCTCAGTAGGTGGCCCTGATCTCCATCAGGCTCTGTGCCAGTGCTGCTATCTGTGGCCTGCAGGTGGTAAGGGCAGTTCAGCTGGGCTTGATCACTGGGTGTAAAGATGGGATTGTTGCACACTCTCAGGGGCTCTTGAAAGGGATCACATTTTAAAATCATTCACCTGATGTTTACTCCACAGAGAAGCATATTAAGCGGAATAATGAGAGAAGGGAGTGACTGGAGACAAGAAATCCTATAAAAACCAGGTCATAAGGCAGAAGATGACAACACTGAAAGAAGGGTGATAAAAGTAGGGACAAAAAACGGTTTTGAGTCATAAGAAACTCAGCAAGGATATGGCAACAAACTAGTCATATTGGTTAAAACTCAAAGAGGCTTGAAGATCACCCAAGATGACAGAATTCAGTAGGAGACCAAAAGGGGTTACTGCAGGTAATTACTACAAGACCACAGTCACAAGCTCAGCCTTGACATCGTTAATTTTAGGTAAAATCCAGCTGAAAACATACAACGGGTAGCTGGAAAATCACAATATTATATAGCATTTCTAATAGGTTCAAAGTATCAGCCAGCTCACAATTTAGTTCCTTTGAGAGTTTTCACTCATCAGTAATGACATGCCTTTATGTTGAGCAAGAAAAACATGAAGTAGGCCAAGAAAGATTTGGAATGCATTAAAATTAATTAATTACCAATAACATGTTTGTAATTATGAACAAAAAGTGGGAGAATTTAATCCTGTAAGTTCAAAACATAAGGATGATTTTAGGGAGAAATACCAAGTTTTTCCACAAAAAGTGAATATTTGTGTCGCTGTCAGAATATTAGGATTATGGATTATTATTCTGGCTTCAGATAGTTATCTTATATAGTATCTGAAGTCAGACTATGTTTTATATGTTAATGTTTTATATCATATAAATTGCTTAAATTAAGAGTAATACCAAAGTCCTATGAATTATATTTTTAGCTTTTATTTACATTGTTAATGACAAATTCACATGGCTGATTTAACACATGAGAACAGTCATAAAACAATCAAAAGAGACTGAAACCTTTTTGGTACAATTGTTGGTTACAATTAAACTTTAAATAAGAGAGATGGTCAGGTGTGACGGCTCACACCTGTAATCCTGGCGCTTTGGGAGGCTCAGGTGGGCAGGTCACTTGAACCCAGGAGTTCGAGACCAGCCTAAACAACATAGTGAGACTCAGCCTCTATTTTTTCTAAAAAAAACTAATTAAAAAAAAAAAAGTAAAGACTTACCACATTTTCCTTCATCTTTCTCAGCTTTTCATCAATCTCTCTCAGCCGATTACGCAGATCCCGTTGCTCTTTGGTGTTCCTAAGTACCTTTTCTCCTGGAGTTATTTCTGTATTTCTTTCACCATCAAGGTCAGGTTCCTAATTAAACACACACACACACACACACACACACACATCATTCCCAGGCTGGATATGTGCTGTCACATACTACCTCAAAGCAACTGAGCCTTGAGGTCAGCTTTGCCTCTCAAACAATATTTCTTCCCTTCAAAGCAATATTTATAATGCTCTAAAGTCTTCCCATTTTAGGAGGTAAAGGTCCAGTTGTACATAAAACAGGTAGGAAAACAAACCCAACTTCTGTAATCATCTGGGAAGCAGGAGACAGAGAAAAGAGCTGGGGCCAGGCAACGGGAACCTGGGTTCTGGTCCCTGCTCTGATACCTATCAGCTTGAGATCTTAGACTCTTCTCTAAACTTCAATTTCACCATGTATGAATAATAAAAAAAAAAAACTCTGCCCGTCCATATTATTCGAGGCAGCTGTGTAATAATGGGGAGAAAACTGGACTTGGCAAGGTCAGGAGTTTTGAATCTTCGTCCTGCCTGGTTCCTGACCAGACTGACCTTAGAAAAATGAATTAACCTCTCTGAGCTTCAGTTTCATCATCTGTAGAACGATAATAATAATGATAGATCTAGGCTAAAAATCATCACAGTATGTAGTAGGCATGCAACAAATCTTAATGCCAAACAAATGTGAGCTGAATATGTCCTTTGAAAAGAATAAGTATTATATAACAAAAGTACTTCATTATTATCTGCAATATTTATATTGACAGAACCCTATTTTCCCAAAGTCAATGTTATTTCTGGGTGATAAAAATGGGCATTTCTTGACAGGAACTTCATCCTGTATCTAAGATTAAACTTCCTTTCTTGCACACATCTGCTCTGTGTTGCCATATAAGTAAGGGCAGGAATAGCATTTTTGAAATCACTCAAGCCATAATGCTACTACTCCCTCACCCCTTACATACAGATGGTCCAGGAATACTCACTACCTAGTTGCCGATCCCTAATACCTCTCTAATCAAGGCACTTGTTTCTTTCTCACCATCTTAGTTCAGATATCCTCATCATTCACCAGTAGTTTTTAAACTCCAGTGAGCTTCAGAATCACCTCCAGAGCCCATGAAAAAATGCAAAGAACCAGCCTCCACCCAGGAGATTCTGATTCAAAAAGTAAGGACAGGACAGGCATGGTGGCTCACATCTGTAACACCAACACTCCAGGAGGCCAAGTCAGGAGGATCCCTTGAGCCTGGGCAACATAGTGAGACCCACTATCTACAAAATAAAAAAAAATAGCCAGGCACAGTAACAGTGGCCTTGAGTCCCAGCCACTTGGGAGGCTGAGGTAGGAGGATCACTTGAACCTGAGAGGTTGAGGCTGCAGTGAGCTGTGATCACACCACTGCACTCCAGACTGGCCAACAGAATGAGACTTTGTCTCAAAAAAAAAGAAAAAAAAAGGACTAAGGAGTAATAAACTGACGCACATCTATGAGGCCTTAATCATGTCAGCGTCACCACGAGAGACGTCGCTCACCACCTGCAGAAGTCCGACCTGCAGACCCTGACTTAACGACGGATGAATGAATGCACTCTCACACCATTACAGTGATTCAAGTGGGCTAGGGATGGCCATTGGCTGCTTTCAGAGGACGAAATGCCAACCTGCCTCAATAAAACCTTTTGGCCTTCCAAAAGGTTTGAGACTATAATCTATAACTTTCCCTAAGTATTTTCTGTAATATTTTGCCACCACCCTGAGTGAATATCAACACACCTATTTGAGAATTCAAGAACTACTAACTTAGGTTGCTGCGGAGCCTCCTGGCTGGTCTTGATGCTACGAGTCACCCTGTTCCCTCTGCTGCAAGGAAGTCACAGAACAAGGTACAAAGTCTTCATGCTTTAGGCCCTGTCAGTCTCTTCAGTCTCATTTCCCACTGCTTGAGACTCAGACTCAAATGTTCAGCAATATTCACCACTACTGGTTCCTCCCATTCCAATCCTCCAACTTCTTGGGGAGACTCCTACCCATTTTGAATCCAGTTCAAGCATATTTCCACTATAAAATATTCCCTGACATACCCACAAAGGACAAATTATTCTCTCAGCCACACCACATGTTCCTTTATTGCACTTACCACACTGTCGCTGCCCAGTGATATAGCTGACCCTATTCTCTGTATCCCAATGCAAACTATATTCCCAAAGCTGTATAAGCACTGACCAATAGACTGTAATTTTGATTTTCAAAACTTTGATCAAACTAGTAATGAATTTCAGAAAGATTCATATTGTAAACAATTCTACCAAGACTGAATTATTATAGGAAACATTTTTTTAAGAAAATCTAATGTTAGGGAACAGGTTGGAAAAACTGGTATCAAGTTCTCTTTGTAATGCTAAGCAGTCAGCATTTTACAAACTTTTTTTTTTTTTTTTTGAGACATGGTCTTGCTCTGTCGCCAGGCACCAGGCTATAGTGCAGTGGCATGATCTCAGCTCACTGCAACCTCCAAGTCCCGGTTCAAGCAATTCTCCTGCCTCAAGTTTCTGAGTAGCTGGAACTACAGGCACATGCCACCATGCCCAGCTAATTTTTACATTTTAGTAGAGACAGAGTTTCACCATGTTGGCCAGGATGGTCTCAATCTCTTGCCCTCGTGATCCACTCACCTAGGCCTCCCAAAGTGCTGGGATTACAGGTGTGAGCCACCGCACCCGGCCCATTTTACAAACTTTTATAAAGATACACCTGCTATAAAGTAGAACACATGGTAATCTGAAAAACCCCCACACTGGATTTCAGTTTTAAATGGAATTATTTTAATAATCTACAACTATGATTTTTTTCTAAATCTTGGGGCAAGCAAAGAGAAGGCACAGAAAGAAAAAAATTATAAGCTGCATTTAGCAGTATTTTTAAATGTTGAGTTATCCAAAGCCACCATTGAGAAAATGGACAAACCACCGACCGAGAGAAAACATTCATAACATCCAAATCCAACAGGGGACTTGTATCCAGAATATATAAGGAACTCTGACAACTCAATAATAAAAATAATAATGAATCAAATGACACTCAAATTCTATAAAGACTGGCACAGATACTTCATAAAAGAAGCTCTGTGCATGACACATAAGAACATGAAAACCTCCTCAACATCATTAGTCACTGGGGAAATGCAATTAAACCACAACGACATAATACTACACAGCCACTACCATGGCCCAGATAAAATACTCTGTGAATACCAAATGCTGGAAATGTGTGACACAAGGAGGAATCTCTTACACTGTCTGCAGGGCACAGCCACTTTGAAAAACTGGCCATTTCTTTGAAAGTTAAATGTTTGTCGATCATTTAACTTTCTGTCAGTCCTGTGGCCCAAAAATTCAACTCCTATGAATTTATCAAGGAGAAATTAAAATATATGACTAAAGCCTTGTACACAAATGTTCACAGCAGCTAAAAACTGAAAACAGCCCAGGTGTCCCTCAATAGAAGTATGATAAACTATGGTGAGCAGCTGCCACAAGCTGGGACAATCAAGGTGTTTCTCCTCCAGCTCGGTCTTTGGGTTAGTTCAGTCAAAGTGAGGAGAGGAGTTCTAGGAGAGTAGAGGACAGAAGGAGAGAGAGCTTGGGGCATTTTCCCTTCCCCTCATGCTTTGGCGTCTCAGTTTGGGCAGTGATATATCCCTGAGATGTGCAGAGTTTTCTTAGGTTCAGCTGCATATTTATGCTCACACTTAGAGCCACTCTACTCAGAAGGCAGGAAACACAGCAGGGCAGTATCAGGTAGCCCTTTTCAACTGGAGTATTTGCTACAGTCCATGCCAAAACAATATAGGTATAAAGAGCAAAACAGGTATAAGCTGCCTGTCTTAAAATCCTCATATCCCACAGGAGCCATTATCTCTTGAAATGCCTCCATAGGCACACTGAGTCCAAGGACCCAGCAAGAACCACGCCCGGCCACAAGCAGCACTGCACTCAGAGATGTCCAAAATATGGCTTCTCCATCAGGTCTCTGTAAGTCTCCCAATCCAGGGATCATTTTTAGCATAAGCAAAGTTGCCTCCTAACATATTCAGCATACCAACTCTTCTCAGGTTGCCAAGGAAACAGTTTGGAAACTATAGCTCAAATGCTCATGCTGAGGGGGCTGCGGTTGGCTAACCTTTTGCCCACGTCCTCTATTATTACAACTTCAAATGGTCAGTTCTTCTCCCTCAACTCCGGCTCTTATTGAGCTCTCACACACTTTTTCTTCCCCTTGTCCACTGTGGGTAGTCTCTGGGTGTCCCAACATCCCTTGCTACCTCCTTTAAATCTACATAAATAGTCCCTTCGTATAATTATCTTTAAAATCCAAGTTAGGGTTCCTTGTGTTTCTTGTCAAAAACTCTAACTGATGGGGGCAGGTGGGGGGGAGGGGGAGGGAGAGAGAGAGAGAGAGAGAGAGAGAGAGAGAAATAGACTGGAAGGAAATTTAATAATAATTAACTTGGTAAAAATCCTGATTAATCTTATTTTTCTTATTTTTTACTGTAGTTCCTGAATTTCCTACAATAAACATGTATCGTTTTCATAAGCAGATAAGCCTTTTATTTTGAGACAGGTTCTTATTCTGCTGCCCAGGCTGGAGTACAATGGCACAACCACATCTCACTGCAGCCTCAACCTCAAGGTTCAAGATCCCACCTCAGCCTCCCAAGAGGCTGGGACTACGGGTGCACACCACCTTGCCTGGCTGATTTTTTTTTTATGAAGAAGAAACAGGTTTCCCTATATTGCCCAGGCTGATTCTGAACTCCTAGGCTCAAGGTATCCTGCCACCTCAGCCTGTCAAAGTGCTGGGATTACAGATGTGAGCCACTGGTTTTTTATTTTTAAGAAATTTTTCTACCAAGGCCACTTCTGCCCTGCTCTGACAGTGTGACTCTCAACACCTAAGAGGTATAGGCCCGAAGGTTGGATTCTAGCTCCAGTTCTGCTGGAACAGTTAGCTGTGTACTTTTGAGGAAGTCACCTTCGCTTTCTGGGTCTCTATTGAAGAGGGAGACCCAGGCATCTCAGATCAACCTCCCCTTTGACTATCACACTGCATTTCCATAGAAGCAAAGGCTGACCTACTGGCGCCTCCTGTTTCATCTTCCTGTAGGTGGCAGGCTTGGTCTTGGGGAAACACTCCGGAAGGCACTATTTTTACTCAAAACAAGATCAAACCAGAAACCTTTTCACAAGTGAGTCCTAAAACTGTACACCGGAACCCTTTCATATGTGATTCCTGAAACTGTAAACAGGAACCTTTTCACATGTGAGTCCTAAAACTATGAACCAAAATCTTTTCATATGTAATTTCTAAAGCTATAAACCTAAGATTCTTCCACATGTAATATCTAAAGTATAAGCCTATATAAAGGCAGAATCTTCCTTTGTTAAATGAGCTGGGCTTTGGACAAATTACCGCCCAGGCTCCCGGTTGAATAAACCCCTTTCCTCCTGTATTCAGTGTTCGAGATCCATTTCCCGCGGCCCCTCCTGCTACACTATTACTTCTGAAAAAGTGACTTCCCCCTCTAATAACTTATGAGTCTGTAATTCTCTACAATTAGACCCAAAGGATATATGACAACTTTCTTCAGTCATGGTCTCTGATAGCATAACCATATAGTTCAAATACGTGAAAAATATGGTATGATGAAAGCAGAGGCCAAGAGGGGTCAAGAAAAGGTATCCACTGATGCTATAAATATTGGCCAGCTGCATACTCAAAAAGCTCTGTGGCGCCAGGAAATATTCTTTTCTCACAACAAAGTGCCAACTAGTACTGTATGTCTTCGTGATCATCAGGAAATATCTTGATTTCTCATAGTAGAAATGTTTAATCAGATTCTCTGACCAACATATCATTTCTGTGTTTCTGAGTCATAAAGGAATGCTTTTACGGAGAACTCAGTAAAGCTCGCCTCGATATGCCACAAGAAGAGAACTGTCCCTGAAGTCAAGGTCAACAGACATTTGTTGATTTGACAAGTTGGTTGCCAAGAGATTCTGAGTTTATTCTTAGAAAAAGTATCTGTGGTGTTGACTAGGCCAAAAGGGGTCTTTGGAGCAAAATAAACTCATTTTCAAAAGTCAATAACAGAGGAAATTATCCACAGTTTCGTAAGTTATCTGATATGCAAATAAGGCATGCCTTAAGGATTGGGAAAAGACAAACCTGCTTAAATAAAGCCAGCTTGTCCTCTTTTCAAGCTAATGCTATACATTTCCGTAGGATCCTGCTATTTCCTGTCATCAGATGGATCATGTGTCTGGCACTACCAAAAGTAGAGAAAACAATATTCAGGCAGATTGTTTTTATCACCTTGGAATAATGCCATAAAATGAAGGAAAACTTCACTACATCAGAAGCTTAACATAGAAAAACAAAGAAATATAAACTTCACAGTGATCTGTAAAATGTAGGGGGCAAGGGCAATTTCCCAGATTTAACTGGAGAGCTAACAGATTGGCACTGGAGGTAAAGACCTCTGAAGTAACTTCTTGCTTGTTCCTCAACCCAGAAATCCATGCTCCTGAGGCTTCTATGGGTTTTGGAAATGAGCAGATGGTCAATAAGATTTCTGTGCCTGTGACTAACATACATTTTTAAAACTCTAAATTCCTGCCCTCAACCAATACATTAAGTATATCTGGGGTCAAGTGGAGTCCATGGCCATTGCTGGAACTATACAAATCCCTGGGCTCAAAAATAAAACATCTTTCAGAATTACATGTCAAATAATGGTCTGTATTTCCTCAGTTTTAGCTAACATTGAGACAGGAAGAGACCAAAAAAAAAAAAAGTTAATTATTGCTATCAGCAATAACAGTATGATCTTGGCAAGAAAAGAGATCAATAAAAACTACAATTTTCCTCAATCAAATGTTTGCTAATTTTTTCTTGAGCTTACCAAATTGTGTACAACTGAATCAATATTTTAAGAATAAGAAAATAAATAAAAGTAAGGAAGACCTTTATATTCAATTAAACTAGTTAGTTTAAGAACACAGTGATGCCTCCTGTCAATGAGAGCCATTTCTGAGGCCCTCCCCAACCAGAAAAAATATATATAACGATGAATTGGAATTCTAGATTTAGTTACACTGATTGCATGAGAGACAAATAAACTATACTTGCATAAAAGAGCCAAATGGAATAGAATTTATTATTGAATCCAGTTGCTAAGGATTTAAGAAACTGAATGCTTACATAACTCCTATATCTTAGATATTTCTGGAGAGAGCTGGAATCTAATACATCTACAAATGAGAAATATGGTAACTAAATTATAGAACATCACTCAGTTTTATGTGGGGATTTACAATACTTGGAAAGAATGAACCGATTTGTTGAAGGTTACAAGATGGATTCAGAAACGTATGCACAGTTAAACCACAGATCTTAAGAAAAAATTGCTTCAATTAGTTCTCTTGCTAAGATAAAATGAAAATAAAAAGCAGATGTAAAAACTGCAACCACATATTATTCACATTACAGAAACAACAGTAATATGCCATTCTTTCTTTTGACTGTGACCACATGCTTAGTTTTACACTAAGGAAATCAGATACGTAAAAGCCAAATGCTGCTTTTTAAATGGTGCCATAAAGTTAAGTGCTGGGCCAGAGCATCTATATGAGAACATCGCAATCAGCCAGCCCATAAGGAAAAGAAGCCTTCTTATCTGTCCTTTCCACAGAGACCAACACCTCCTTCATCTCTGAGCCACATTCCTAGAATTCTTCAAACTATTCTGACTCAACCACATTTATCATCCTAAATCTTTGTGCACACCAGCTTACCACCTTATGGTTATCATACACACATAAGTCAGAAAGTCTATGTTTCAACTTGTTCAGGAAACTGTTTTCTTGACCAACAAAAAGAAATCTTCAAAGCAATTTTTTAAATATCACACCTTCACCAGATAACCTTTCCTTTCTCTGTGCTCTCGCAGCATACACTTTCCGTGCTTTTCACAGTCAGTGCCCATCTGGTGGTGGTTCTTGTTTCATTCACAGTCACTCCACAACTTGTTCTATGTTTACATCATATCCTCCAGTATCCTACAAGCTGCCTTGAGGTCAGAGATGAAGATTCATTCTAGTCTGGATACTATATCAGCCACTACAGTGTCTCCTATGAAATAAGCAGGCATTCAAAAACGTATTGAGGGTCTCTGCAAGGGCTGGACAAGTAACATAGATACATGAAGTGGGCCTCAGGGCCTGCCATACAATATAGAATGGTAAGTAACCGAGGCAAACTGGAGAATCTGTGCCCCGCAGAAAGAGCAGTTGCTATTCAGCTCAATTCAGTAATTGCCAAGCAAGAATTTAGGTCTAATGCTAGCATATTTTCTAATTTTAATTTTTCAAGACAGAACTAGAAATTTGAATTTTTATAGGAATTCACCTAATTTTTAAATGTTGGCTAAAAATATCTTTAAATCCTTTGTAAGGAAAAGGAAACCCATCTGGGAGCTTAATTTGTCCTGTAGGCCAGGGGTTCCTGATCCCCCGGCCATGGATGGTTCTGGTAGGTGGCCTGTTAGGAACAGGGGCCCCACAGCAGAAGGTGAGCAGCAGGCACAAGTGAAGCTTCATCTGTATTTGCAGCCTCTCCCTATCACTCGCATTACCACCTGAGCTCTGCTTCCCATTAGATCAGCAGCGGCACTGGATTCTCATAGGAGTACAAACCCTATCACGAACTGCCCGTGTGAGGGATCTAGGTTGTGTGCTCCTTATGAGAATCTAATACCTGGTGATCTGTCACTGTCTCCCATCACCCCCAGATGGAACCACCTAGTTGCAGGAAAACAAGTTCAGGGCTCCCACTGATTCTACATTATGGAGAGTTGTATAATTATTTCGTTATGTAATACAAGGTAACAATAATAGAAATAAAGTATACAATAAATATAATGCATTTGAATCATCCCAAAACTATCCCCCTCCGTGGGTCCATGGAAGAATTGTCTTCCAGGAAACCAATCCCAGATGCCAAAATGGTTGGGGACCACTGCTGTAGGCCACCAGTTTTCAGCCTCATGATACATAATGGTAGTCTTCTTATGTGTCTCTGAGCCCTCTGCCTCCTTCCCTAGTTCTTCTTCGTCCTCCTGCCCCTCACTTATGGAAATAGACTTTCGGAATATTCCTTGGATGTGCTCTCTCTCTCTCCTCTGAACCACCACAGCACTTTACTTATAGCCTTCTATGAGCCTGTAACCCTAGCACTTTGGGAGGTTGGCTCATGCCTGTGATCCCAGAACTTTGGGAGGTTGAGACAGGTGGATCTCTTGAGGCCAGGAGTTCAAGACCAGCCTGGGCAATACAGTGAGACCACATCTTTACAAAAAATTTTTTTAATTAGCTGGTGATGGCACCTATAGTCCCAGCTTCTGGGGAGAGTAAGGTTGGAGGATTGCTTGGGCCCAGGAGGTGAAGGCTGCAGAAAGCCATGATTGCACCACTGTACTCTGGCCTGGATGACAGAGCGAGACCCTGTCTCTTGAAGAAAAAAAAAGGTTTTCTATGGCACTTGCCTATGCTGTCTTGTCCACAGTTTTCTATGTATACTCAATACCTCCCATAAGGAAATAAGTTCTTTATATTATTTATAATAATAATATCATTGGCTGAGTTCTGTGTCAGACACTGTGCTAAACACTTCAGGTATATTAACTCAGCTACTTTTTACAAGAACCCTAAAGAATATTACTATTATTTTATAAATAAGGAAAATGAGGTTTAGAGAGCTTCTAATTAGTGCCCAAATCCACAGAACTAGTAAATGCTAGTGCCAAATTTGAAGCAAGAATTTTTTATTCCAAAATATTTTATTTGCCTGATTCATCTTTAAACTCTCTACAATTCCTTACATCCAGGAGCACTCAATATATGCTGAATCAATTGTTCAAAAACAGAAATTTACATTCCACTTAAAAGAAATTCTTTCTTAAGGAGCGCAGAGAAAAATTATTGGTGAGTTAATGGTTTGCAGAAGATTTAAAAATAAAATGAATATGAATTATGAATATTTGTGAGTTAGCAACTGATTGGAACTCATTTATCAACTAAATAGATACACAGGGTTTATTCAAGTATTTATTCAAAAAGTAGTCCAATCCAAAATAATATCCCTAAAATAATTTGCCATGTTAGCATTTCTGCTTTGAAAATTCAATGTGCAATGCTGGTTTTAGTTAGAAATGAAGAAATGCCAAAGAGAAATTGAACAAAAGCTCAAAAGATATTCTTTTTTTGCATGCAAGAAGCATAAAATTTCTTTTTAACAACTACATTATATTTTTGTTTCTGCATCCGGTGGGCGTCCCAAAATGTTGTTTTCCCTTTTGTCTCCAAATATACGTTGTTTCACATAAAAACACATAATCTCAGTATGTACCAGAAATGTAATGTACTGGCTTTTGTTTTCATTATTTTTTTTAAATCTTACCTGAACTATAAATGTGAACTCTGAAAATGTGATTGATTTGATAATGAGAAAATCTGACCATATTCATGCTTTTTATTTGAAGTCCTAATGGACAAACAAATCTCTGAATTATCTGTCTCTTTCAAGAAGAGAAGGAAACTAGAGTCACCAAGTCATTCTCATTCTATATTTTTACCAAAAATATACCTTTTGGAGGCTATATCAGTGCCTTGGACTTCACAGACCTCACTTCATTTGACAGCCACAAAAAGGATATTTTCTATATTTAAGACCATAGTTCATCTCTGATATTTCAGCTACCCTTGAAATCTAACAACAACAAAAATCAACTGAAACATGAAAAGAACAAAGAGTATCTCTGAAACATTTTATTATCCCATTTAGGGTTCCTCCTTTTTGAAAAACAATTCGGTAACATAAACTAGCCTAACTCATGTCCAAGTCCTGGGATACGGCTGGGCGTGGTGGCTCACACCTGTAATCCCAGCATCCTGGGAGGCCAATGCAGGCAGATCATGAGGTCAGGATATAGAGACCATCCTGATCAACCTGGTGAAACCCCGTCTCTACTAAAAATACAAAAATTAGCGGGGCATGGTGGCACACGCCTGTACTCCCAGCTATTCAGGAGGCTGAGGCAGGAGAATCACTTGAACCCAGGAGGCACAGGTTGCAGGGAGATGAGCTGAGGTCACGCTCCAGCCTGGCAACAGAGTGAGACTCCATCTCAAAAATAAAAAAATAAAATAAAATAAAAAACAAAGTCTTGGGATGCATTTGAGTAAGGACAAAGATTCTAATTATCTCTGCTTTCCAAAAAGAAAATCTCACTGCAGAATTTGAAATCAATAGTGGGAACAACAGCACCATTACTGCTATCTAACGGGTCGGAAGCAGCTGTGCCTGTCCATTAGAAATATAACCAGTCACAAAACTGTTACCTTGGAACACCTTCATACTGTTCCTTTCCCCTGAGGTTGCTTCCACTGGCATGAAGCTGGATCCCTAACCCTCAACTGATAGCTTAGAGGAAGTGCTTACTATAAAACAGAAGGATTACCTATAGGCTACTGGTATTTAATTCTATGGATGGTCCAAGAAGATCACAGCCATCTATAATTGTAACGAAAATGATTTGGTGAAACTTTAACAAAGCTGCTAGAGTAGAGGGTTATTAATCTCTTATACAATCAGACATTTTCTCTTCAGTCTACCACCCAAACCCAAACAAGATTCCATGAAGTACTAAAATGTAGGGGTGGGAGAGAAATTTACTTTTCTAAAGCTGATATTCTGATATGCCATATTTTTTTTTTTTTTTGAGAGGAAGTCTCGCTGTGTCGCCCAGGCTAGAGTGCAGTGGGACAATCTTGGCTAACTGCAACCTCCGCCTCCCAGGTCCAAGCGATTCTTCTGCCTCAGCCTTCTGAATAGCTGGGATTACAGGCAAGCACCACCACACCCGGCAAATTTTTGTGTTTTTAATAGAGACGACGTTTCACTATGTTGGCCAGGCTGGTCTTGAACTCCTGACCTGAAGTGATCCACCCACCTTTGCCTCCTGAAGTTCTGGGATTACAGGCGTAAGCCACCACATCTGCTTTGTAAAAGAATATTTGAGGGAACTACTGAGAGAAGAAATAAATTCATTTCAAAACCCTTATAGGAGAAAAGTCAACATAATGAGCTTCACTGCTCGACTTCAAATTAAAGGAGCTAAAAGAATGTGGCAGAGTAAAGGACAATGGCTGCCACTGCTAATACCTAGTACCAGAGGGATAAAGTAAAATAAGGCTCTCAAAGGACTCATGAGTGCCATATTAGCTTTCTTCCCTCCACTCTCTCGATCATGATGGAGAATTAGCTTCGATCATACAGATATAATAATATTAGAATAAATATTTCCTCGGTGACTCCATCCTAGAAAATTATCATATGAAAGAAAAATGAGGAGAAAGGGAAGTAACCAAAGGAAAATACACACGGTTATGAAACAATGATCACTGGAAAAAGCAACTGGTTAATAAACAGATTGTAAAATTATGTGAACTAGCTTTAGCACACATTAACTTGAACAGTCTGTGGATTCTTCAAATACCTGATTATTCTGATGTTCAAGTCTTGGAGAAAAGATGGAAATCGCTGGGGAGGCTGAAGAGAGTTCTTGGAGTTTGACATCAATTTCAGCAAGCTGCTGATGCTGGCTGACTGCAAGCGCATATCCTTCTCCAGGGACCACCCAGCCAGTCTGATCACCCTAAGAGGAAACAAGGGTCACCAGGTCATTCCCTGGCTGTATTTTTGCCAAAATATACCTTTCAAATGGCTATAACAGTACCCAGGACTACACACACACACACACACAGAGAGAGAGAGAGAGAGAGAGAGAGAGAGAGAGAGAGAGAGAGAGAGCATTGGTAAAAGAATAATATGAAATCGTTTCTGGTTTTGTTATCTGCCAACCTGTATAAAGTATCTTCTAACATTTTAAGGGGATTTTTCCCTGTGTAACAAATCTCTTAGTTTCAGAGTCTGATTCTCCTAACATTCTTATTTATCTACATTCAAAAACTGTTTTGTGACATGTTAAGCAGGAAGAAATCAGGTTTACCATGTAATGGGACATGGTAGTTTCAAACTTTGTCCCTTAAAAGTAACATAGTATCTATAAAATCAGTTGCTTGGGTTTCACAGACTTAATTGATCATCTTTCATTCAACTGATATTTGTTCCATATTACCTTATAAAACCTATGTATTACATTCATTTGAAAATCTCATACTGAATGCCTACTGTACATACATATGATGTTAGGCACTGGTGATTCAATATGAATATCACAAGGTTCTGCCCTCGAGGAGTTCTCAATCTCTTGGCAGCAACAATTTTAAGGTGTGAAGACAGCTGGTAACCCCTGGGCACCATGAGAACCAGAGAGGATCAACTAACCTCTGTGGGCAGGAAGAGGCTGGAGAAAATAGGACCTTAATCAAAGAAGCACCATCAGGTCTGTATTTTAAAACTGGAACTACTGAGAGCAAAGTGAAGGCAGAAAAGCAGGTGAATGGCTTCAGCCCAGGAGTTGCTAAGAAGCAATAGCTACAATCTAGAACAAAAGTAACGAATGCCTGAACTAAGGAATGTTTTCTGGGAATATGGAACAGAATCCAGAGATACATAGGAAGTATAACTTACAGAACCTGGAGATAATTTTATGAAAGAGTAAAGGGAGACGTAAAGATCAAGGATATAGAACAAGTTTCTCAAGACAACGATGCTCACTCTCATCACTTCTATTCAACATAGTACTGGAAGTCCGAGTCAGAGTAATCTAGAAAGAGAAAAAAAAAAATAACAAGCATTCAAATAGAAAGAGAAGAGGTTCAACTATCTCTGTTTGCAGATGATATGATTCTATACCTAAAAACCCCACAGTCTCTGACCAAAAGCTCTTAAATTTGACAAACAACTTCAGCAAAGTTTCAGGATACAAAATCAGTGTATAAAAATCAATAACATTTCTATACACCGACAACATCCCAGTTGAGAACCAAACCAAGAACGCAATTCCATTCACAATAGCCATAAAAAGAACAAAATACCTAGGAATACAGCTAACCAGGGAGGTGAAAGACCTCTACAATGAGAATTACAAAACACTGCTCAAAGAAACCAGAGATGACACAAACAAATGGAAAAACATACCATGCTCATGGGTAGTAAGAATCAATATTGCTAAAATGGCTATACTTCCCAAAGCAATTTACAGATTCAATGCTATCCCTATCAAACTACCAATGACATTTTTTACAAAATTAGAAAAATCTATTTTAAATTTCATAAGAAACCAAAAAAAAGCCTAAATTGCCAAGCCAATACTAAGCAAAAAGAACAAATCTGGAGGCATCACATTACCTGACTTCAAACTATATTACAAGGCTACAGCTACCAAAACAGCATGATATTAGTACAAAAACAGACACACAGACCAATGGAACAGAAGAGCAAGCCCAGAAATAAAGCCACACACCTACAACCATCTGACCTTCAACAAAGTTGACAAAAACAAACAATGGGGGAAAAGACTCCCTGTTCAATAAATGGTGCAGGCATAACTGGCCAGCCATATGCATAAGATTGAAACCAGACCTCTTCCTTACACCACATTAAAAAATCAAGTAAAACCTAAACCTATAAATCCCTTGGAAGATAACGTAGGAAATGCCATTCTGGACATAATCCCTGTCAAGGATTTCATGATGAAGATGCCAAAAGCAATTGCAACAAAAACAAAAATTGACAAATGGGACCTAATTAAAGACCTTCTGCACAGCAAAAGAAACTATAAATAGGGCAAACACAATCTAAAGAATGGGAAAAATATTCACAACCTATGCATTCAACAAAGGTCTAATATTCAGAATCTGTAAGGAACTTAACAAGCAAAGAACAAACAACCCCATTAAAAAGTAGGCAAAAGACACAAACAGACGCTTTCTGAGGAAGACATATGCATGGCCAAAAAGTATACGAAAAAAATGCTCAACATTACTTATCATTTGAAAAATGCAAATCAAAACCACAATAAGATATCACCTCACACCAGTCAGAAAGGCCATTACTAAAAAGTCAAAAAATAACAGATACTAGCAAAGCTGCAGAAAAAAAACACCTATACACTACTGGCAGGAATGTAAATTAGTTTAGCCATTATGGAAAGCAGTGTGGCAATTTCTCAAAGAACTTAAAACAGAAGTATTATTCAACCCGGCAATCTCATTCATGAGTATATACCCAAAGGAATATAAATCATTCTACCATAAAGACACATGCATGCAGGCCAGGTGCAGTGGCTCATGCCAGTAATCCCAGCACTTTGGGAGACCAAGGCAGGTATATGGCTTCAGCTCAGGAGTTTGAGACCAGTCTGAGCAACATGGCAAAATGTCACCTTTACAAAAAATTTTCAAAACTTAGCCAGATGTGGTGATATGCACCTGTAGTCCCAGCTACTCAGGAGGCTGAGGTGGGAGGATGACTTGAGCCTAGGAGGTAGAGGCTGCAGTGAGCCATGATGACATTATTGCACTCCAACCTGGGTGACAGAGTGAGACCCTGTCTCAAAGAAAAAAAAAAAAAAAGACACATGGATGCATACGTTCATTGCAGCACTATTCACAATAGCAAAATCATAAAACTGGATAAAGAAAATGAGGGACATACACACCATGGAATACTATGCAGTCATAAAAAAGAATGAGATCATGTCCTTTGCAGCAACATGGATGCAACTGAAGGTCATAATCCTAAACAAAATAACACAGGAACCAAAACCCAAATACTGCATGTTTTCATTCATAAGTGGGAGCTAAACATTGCGTACACATGGACACAAAGAAAGGAACAACAGTCACTGGGGCCTACTTGAGGGCAGAGGGTGGCAGGAGGGAGTGGATTTAAAAACTACCTATTGGGTACTATTTGTATTACCAGGGTGATGAGATAGTCTGTACACCAAAGTTCTGTGACATGCAATTTATCTACAGAACAAACCTGCATGTATATTCTTGAACCTAAAATAAAAGTATTTATTTATTTAAAATAGATAACTTTAAAAATAATAAACTTTGTTGTGGCCTTACCAAGAAAAAAAAGAACAGGTTCCGGATTTTGTGAACTAGCTGATGGTGGTCACATTATCTAAACCAGAGATTTAATATAGATGCAGTAGGTTTGAGGAGAAAGATGATGAATTGTTTGGGACCTTTTGAAACTGGCAGACATCCCCTAGGATATGCACAGATTATGTTAGGGAGTTAAATATGCTTATGTGAAGTTCCAGATAGACACTTGGGATTGAAATAAATACACTTGACTTATCCACATATCAAAAGTGGTTCAAACCCTGGGGGCTATGGAAATGGATAAGGTCATAAAGGGAAGCATAAGTGCAAAAAGAGGACAGAAGAATTGTGAAGATTATTTAGAATAAAGGGGCAAGTAGAGGGCAAAGAAGCTTAAGAATTTCATACATTTTGATTCCATGATGCTAATACCAGGAATTAAGCCCTATGTGATAACAAAGGCATTATAAAAACTTTAGGCACAAAGACTTTTATATTTTTATCCTCTTGACCCTGGCATTCACAGTCCCTGTTTTGGTGAAACCAAACAGTGTGTGAGTCTTCGCAGGGGAGAGATCACCACAAGACACTCCTCTCCACCCTCTGACATCAAGAAGACCAACAAATTACCTAGATTTGGCTAATGGGAAGCAAACACCCAGAACCTTGAGGAACAGAAGCAAAGATGCAGGGAAATGATTAATAGGGGATAGTGATGGTAGCAGCAACGAGCATCTCTTGGGGAGCAAATGTCTGGTGACTGTGGAGCCAGAAGCAGTCAGCTCCTAACCAGAATGTTCCTAAAGCTATGTTTATGGCTGCCCTGACAACTGCCTGATGTACAAACCTGGTTCCCCAAACTTCCCACTGAGTCTATGGACTACTCAAGACTCCCAATAAATTCATTTTCTGTTGTTTTAGCCAAAGTCCATCTTTGTAACTTGCAACCCAGAACACAGACTAATAAAAAGTGTGTTGCCATGCTATTTATAATAAAAGGTCTAATAGGGGAAAACTGGGTAGACTGTAGTATATCAATATAAGCATTATGATACGGTCATAAATATTTTTAAATATACTTATAAGGTGGTAAATGAAAGTTATGCATAATTTTTAAAATATATTACCTAATTACTCACAAACACTGGAATTTTTCCTAAATAAAAGTAATGTCAATACCATACAACCTAAATGAGAAATAATAAAGAATCACAAAAAAGTAAAACTATGAAATAGATGATGAAATAGTAGCTAATTTTAAATTCTTGTCTGAATGGGATTATTTTCAAATGACACTGAAGTTAAAAGAGCATTTCAGATTAAATTCAACAGAAATGTAAATGTTTCATGCACTACGCAATTGCAGAAATAAATTATATGTAAGAGGCAGTAAATGGCCTCCTTTTTTTCTATCTGTCTAGCACCTCTACCCCCTTGCTATATGTGGAGAACTTCCGGCTTTTAGGAACCAGAAAAAGCTCTTCACTAGCATCCCTTATAGCTAGGGTTCAGACAGGTAACTAAACATCCACCACCAGACTTCCCCACTCAGTACTATTAGATGTGAGTGACCTGAGATCTGATGCAAACCCATTTCACTGGTGAGGGTGGTAATAGAAACACTTAGCTTAGGGGGTGCCATTCATTGCAAGTGTGAGTTCCCAACACAGATGGAAATATTTTTTAAATTCTAAATAAGTATCCTAGAGCAGCAGTCCCCAACATTTTTGGCACCAGGGACAAGTTTCATGGAAGACGATTATTCCATGGACTGAGGGGACCAGGGTTAGGAAGGATGGTTTTGAGATGAAACAGTTCCACCCCAGATCATCAGGCATTAGATTCTCAAAAGGAGCAGGCAATCTAGATCCTTCCCATGCACAGTTCACAACAGGGTTCATGCTCCTATAAGAATCTAATGTTGCGGCTGATGTAACAAGAGGCATAGCTCAGGTGGTAATGTTCGCTAGCCCACCTCTCATCCGGTCCTGCTGTGTGGCCCAATTCCTACAGGCCATGGACCCAACCAGTACCAGTCCCCTGTTCTAGAGAGATTCAAGAGAAGATTTATCTCTCTTGAGATTAATCCATAAAATTAAGCATGCCAGCCAGGCACAGTGGTTCACGCCTGTAATCCCAGCACTTTGGAGGCCAACATAGGTGGATCACCTGAGGTCAGGAGTTCAAGACCAGCCTGGCCAACATGGTGAAACCCCGTCTCTACTAAAAATACAAAAATTAGCCAGGTGTGGTGGCAGGTGCCTGTAATATCAGCTACTTGGGAGCCTGAGGCAGGAGAATCGCTTGAACCTGGGAGGTGGAGATTGCAGTGAGCCGAGATTGTACCATTGCACTCCAGCCTAGGCGACAAGAGTGAAACTTTGTCTCCAAAAAAAAAAAAAAAAATTAAGCATGCCACTAAAAAGAACAACCAGAGAACAAGAGTTCAGGGGAATTAAAACATAATTATCATTTTAGTCATCATCTTTAAGTTGTGCATTTATTTGTCAAAGATGAGGTTGTGGGCAGTTCATAAAGGAAAGGGCACATCTGAAAACAGAGACATTTAAAAGAACATGGAGAATTTGAGGAACAGAAAGAAGTTTGATAGGATTTGAGAATATAGTAAATAGGTTCCTTCTTCAAAGTTTTCCTAAACTTTTCCTGCTGCACTGCTTCTTCCTCTGAATTCCTTTTTTAACATGCAGCTGCCTCTATAGAATTTCTGTATGTTGAAGTCCCACATTAGATAAGAGGACCTGCTGAAAGAACTCTTGGTAAATATTGAGGTAAAAAACAATAATAATCAATAATAATTGTCTTTTTTTTTTTTTTTTTTGAGATGGAGTCTTGCTCTGTTGCCCAGGCTGGAGTGTAGTGGCACGATCTTGGCTCACTGCAATCTCCACCTCTCAGGTTCAAGCAATTCTCCTGCCTCAGCCTCCCAAGTAGCTGGGATTACAGGGTGTACCACCACACCTGGCCAATTTTTATATTTTTAGTAGCGACGGGTTTTTGCCATATTGGCCAGGCCGGTCTCAAATGCCTAGCCTCAAGTGATCCTCCCACCTCGGCCTCCCAAAGTGCTGGGATTACAGGCGTGAGCAACCATGCCCGGCCTAAAAACAATAATTGCCTTTAAAAATCTCAAAAGAGAGCTGCATGGCTAAGCAGCAGAACAGACATGGTTGAAACCCAACCTGGAAAACTGTATAATGAGCTTATATGTGCAAAATGACAAAAAAGATTAACATTACGAGAAAATGTTGTAAAATCTGGAAGAGAGGTCCAAGAGGTCCTATAACCGTCTGTGGCAGACACTGTCTACTGACTGACATGATCCCCGTTTCTAATTTCCTTCTTCCTTGCCTACCCCTACTTCAAAAAAAGAGAAAGTAATATGCCTGAATCCCCCTTCTCACGTGTCCCAATATACTGAACAAACGGCTATGCAATACAGCTTGGCCAGTGAGATGCAGGTAGAAGTCCTGGGGACACCATAGCACCCCCAGTGAAAAGGCAAAGCCTCAAAGGAACATCTCTTTGCTCTTTCCCCTTCCCTCTTTCTGTCTGCCTGGAAAATGGACACACTGCCTACAGATGCAGCAGCAATCTTGCAAAGCTAAAGACAAAATCCATGTAGGAATGTAGAACAGGAGGACAGAAAGACAAGAGCTGCTTACTCCTGGATTTCTCGTTACTAGAAAAAAATTAACTCTTTACTGTTTAAGCCACTGTCACTTGCAGCCAATCACATTCTCTGCTGATACCCCATTTATAGGTCTCCCAAAAGGAGGAAAAAAAGATGATGGAAAGGAAGAAATAATAAAGGATAATTTTCTGAGCTGAAGGAAGATTTGAACCTTCAGATATAAAGAGTCTACCAAGCAAGAACTGAAATGTTTTTAAAGATACACATAAATATAATCTGATAAAATCATAAACTCCAAAATAAGGAGAAAATCCTACATGTTTCAAGAAAAAAAGGATTTTTCATGTAAAATTTAGTTATCTGCTAAGCTAACATTCAAATGAGGAAAAAGTAAATATTTGAACACACCCTCAAAAATTATCCACAGTCCACCATTTCTTGGGACAAAATTTTTCAAAAAAGTTCCAGAAAAATAATTCAAGGAATGATTTATGCAAATAAATAATTTGTTGAGTCCAAATACACAGTTAATGGTGTGGCTAAAAATTTTGGCTAAATTTTGTTGAGAAAGATTTCTAATATACAAGAAGCAATAGCATTTTTTTTAAAGGTAAAGATTAAAAAGTATAATATTCTAGAACTAAAATTCCAGATGATCTCAATATATCCTGGAGGAAAGAAAATGAAACTCAGGGAAATAAAAGTACACCAAAGATCCAACCTTGTTAAAATATGAAACTTTAGAAACTAATTATTGAAGTTGAAAAGAAAATACTCATTTAAATGTATTTTTAAAACTTGAAGGTTAACAGTACCAGATCAGAAATAGGATATTAAATCTCCAAACTACATGAAGAAAGGGCGATAAACAAAAACAAATATGATAAATAAAATAAACAATTTGACGTCAGAAAACAATTCAAAAAGTATGTGGTCATAATGAATATGAGTAACTTAACCTCATATTGATAATAACAAAAGATAAAGGATGAAGAAACAAAGATGAAGACACAAAAGCAACAGCAAAGCCCAGCTACATAGCACTTATAAAAGATCTAAAACTAAAATGATTGAGATGAGCGTATAATAGAAAGATGAGACCTAAATACTAACAAAAATAATATGCAAAAGGCAATATTATTAAGAAAGTCATTATGAAAGCATTCCTAGACTGTATAAAGAAAACTTATCATGCCATAGTTTGATGCCCAGTGAGACCATGGGTAGCAGTTCACCCAATTTCACAATTAATAACAAAACCAGAATGAAACCTAGATTCCTTAATTCTTACCGTTATCTAAGCTTTTGTTAATAAAGTAGATAAATTACAGTTATGTGTTGCTTAATGACAGTGATATGTTCTAAGAAATGTATCATCAGGCAATTCTGTCACTGCATAAAAATCACAGATGTACTTACACAAACCTCGATGGTAGAGTGTACCACACACCAAGGCCACACTGCAAAGCCTATTGCTCCTAGGCTAGAAACCTGCACAGCATATTTTGTAGTTACTGTGTTGTAGATGACTGTAACACAACGAGAATCTAACAGGATAACACAATGTGAATCTAAACGTATTAAAACATAGAAAAGGTACAATAAAAATATGGTAAAAAAATCTTTTTAAGGCCGGACGCAGTGGCTCACACCTGTAATCCCAGCACTTAGGGCAGCCGAGGCAGGCAGACTACCTGAGGTCGGGAGTTAGAGACCAGCCTGGCCAACATGGTGAAACCCTGTCTCTACTAAAACTACAAAATTAGCATGTCTGTAATCGTAGCTACTCAGGAGGCTGAGGCAGGAGAATTGCTTGAACCTGGGAGGCGGAGGTTGCAGTGAGGCCAGATCACACCATTGCACTCCAGCTTGGGCAACAAGAGCAAAACTCCATCTCGAAAACAAAAATATTTTTAATGGTACACCTGTATAGGGCACTCACCATGAGTGGAGCCTGCAGGGCTGGAAGTTACTCTGGTGAGTCAGTGGGTAAGTAGTGAGTGAATGTAAACGCCTGGGACATTACTGGCTGCTACTGTGGACTTTATAAACACTGTACACTTAGGGTACACTAAATTTATTTTTAAATATTTTTCTTTATTGAATAAGAAATGAATCTTAGTTTACTGTAACTTCTTTACTTTTAAATTTGTTTAACTTTTTCATTCTCTTATAATAACACTTAGCTTAAAACACAAACAGGATACAGCTGTACAAAAATAGTTTCTTTCTTTATAAGCTTTTTCCTATTTTAAAATTTTCTTATTCTATATATAAAAATTTGTGAAAAATTACGACACAAATGCACACATTAGCCTAGGCCTACACAGGGTCAGGATCATCATTATCACTGTCATCCACTCCCACTGGAAGGTCTTCAAGGGCAGGAACAAGCACAGAGCTGTCATCTCCTATGATAACAATGCTGTCTTCTAAAATTCGTCCTGAAGGACCTGCCTGAAGCTGTTTTACAATTAACTTTTTTATATACAAGTACACGGAGCACACTCCAAAATATACAGCTATGGTGTCACTAGGTGACAGGAATTTTTCAGGTCCATTATTGTCTTATGGGACCACTGTCATATATGCATGTTGACCAAAACATCATTATGTGGCACATGACTGTACCATGAGTCAGTGAAGCTAAAATATCTCAGAATTATGTGGGCATTGAGCAGTTTCCCTCGCCCACCCCTTTCCCCTACTTCATCAGGCCCAAGCATAGCAACATCTTCATCTGTTCCTAGACACAGCCCCCCGGGACCTCACTATCTCAGGCAGGATTATTTAGAGGATTATTATCTGTGACATTCCGCAGATAAGTTTTTGGTTTTTGGTGGAAGGTAGGATATTTTATTTGCCCACGCAGAACTTTTTTTAAATAGGAGCAGTTATGAACATTCTATAAGTTTAATGTTTCCCATTAAAAAAATCTGAATGTCTAGCTTCCCTTAAAAAACGGGAAGATCCAGGCAGCCCTGGTCTGGGATTTCCATGGAGCAGCCACCAGTGGGTGTTGAGTGTTAACTCGCACTGAACGGGCACATCCTCCCTTCTTGGCCACAGGGATCAATGCACATGCACTGCTTTTGGACCGATGGCCAAAAAACTACCCTCTGAATCTCTGTGTCCCTCACTGTGGAAACTAAGACATGGCTTCTTGTTCAAGTAGTTCATTGGGAGAGTGCCTTTGGGAGCAGGGGCATGAGGAAAACAGGCTAGGGCAAGGACACAGAGACAAGCTGGGATGTGGTCTCAGCTGAAGACCAGCTTCAGTCTAATCCCTGATGAAGCTCTGGAGGACACATTGCACCATAGAGCTAATCCCCTCTTTAGTTGAGGGGTCTGGGGTGGGGAAGGAGTGATATCCTGGGCTGTTCGATTCCCATTTGGCTCAGGGAAATTCTCCAGGCAAGGGAACAGCTATGCACTCTTAGAACAGGGCTGGGGCATGGATGCACAGACAGGTGTCAGGGAAAGGGGATATGGGCAGGGTGCCAGCAGCATTCACTCCATCATGTCCTTATTACACACAGGGGAACAGACGGTAGGGCTAAGTGCTTTAAGGAACACAGGAGAGTATATTTCTTCATGTAAGCAAAGAATATTCCTCAAGTTTAGTAATATAAACAAGCGCAAACACTGGGCCACAGCACTCTTTAGGTGACCTTCCCAGGCCCTATAAATACCTGCGTTTGCCCCACCCCACCCCGTTACACGCTGTTCCCCTCTTTCAGTTTAGACTCTTTTCCCCAACCCCGGACCTATCACCATGAGCAGGCCCTCCTGTTAACCCCAGGACTCTCCAGGAAACTGGCTGCTCAAGGTTAACTGGGCAGGAACGGGATGGAATTCTTTAGGATTACCGAAGAAGACTACACTGAAATACCATAAAACCAGTTTAGGAACGATAAGAAAAGGAGATAGAAAAATACCTTCATATGTCATCAGTAATAAGCACATCACAGCACAGGCAGAAGTTACTGTGATAACCAATGTGTTATCACTCTTAGCATGACATAAAATCATCCTTTGAAAGTCAATAATTAATTGACCAAGAATAAATCTGAAAACTTCAATAAAAATAATGGTACAAAACAGGATTTAAAAAAATTTTTTTAACTTGTATTTTAAGTTCCAAGGTCCATGTGCGGGTTTGTTATACAGGTAAATCTGTGTCATGGGGGTTTGCTGTACAGATGATTCTGTCACCCAGGCATTAAGCCCGGCACCCATTAGTCATTTTTCCTGATCCTCTCCCTCCTCCCAGCCTCTTCTCTCTAACAGGCCCCAGTGTGTGTTGCTGCCCTCTACGAGTCCATGTGTCCTCATCATTTAGTTCCCACTTAAAGTGAGAACATACAGTATGTTATTATCTGTTCCTGTGTTAGTAAAACAGGATTTTTTTAAAGTCAGAGAATAATGTCTCAGAATCTGAAAAATTATTGTGAACTGTGCTGCTGGGTCAATAATATGACTTTATAAAATCAAAATTAAGAAGGACAGAGTTCCCTGACTATCAGAGTTTACATACCTCAAAACTGGAGAGCCCGGAATCTTTATCATCCAAGTCCTTCAAAAGCTCAATCAGCCTTTTCTTCTCTCTCTCAATCATAACCACTGGGTTTCTTGATTCCTTGGCCACCTACAGAATTTATTAATGGAAAACATTATAAACTCAAAGAAATTCATAGTTCAGGAAAATAAAAATGGGACCTGAGAATTCTACAATACAGATACACAAAGAGAAAATCTGTGAGATTAGGCGTTTTACATTTGCTATGTAATTTTATTTTATGCCAAAATGTTTGTAAAGCGCCATTCTCTACTATCCAAAGATATCATCCCTATAAGCAGGCCCTCCTGTTAACCATTCCAACAGACATTTTATTAAAAAATAATATAAGCAGTTTTAAATCTCTCTGTTATAGTTAAAAAAATATACATGTAAAAACATACTTGCTAAGACATTCGGAAGAAATCTTCTTGCCACTTTCTTTGGGGACCTTATCCACTAAATGAAACCGCTTTTAAATTTCAGGACTACCATATGAAGAATTTAAATATTCAGTTACTATTGTTAAAAAGGGGAAAGAGAAATCTACGGTAGAGCTGCTATCTGTGTCAGCAAGAACCTGGGTAAGAGGGGAGCTCTACTGCTTTTGGAAATTGAACAGTAAATAAACATACAAGGGACCAGTACAAAGACAGAGGCAGATCAAGATGGAGAAGGTTTCCTGAAGAAGAGCATATGAATGTGGAGCACAAGAATCGAGAGTCCCTGAGGCCAGTCCCAGCAGTGGCAGGCTGCCCCACAAATCCAGTCTGCCTGAAATGATGTGCCAATTGTGGGAAAAGGATCAGGCTTGAAGTGTGAGGAATTACTCAACTCTCCCTTGTCAATACTCCCCACTCGCCCAGGTGGTTTCCTAGTGCCACGGCTCGAGAGGTGAGCAGAGCTTCTTTCCTCCTCACTGTATTTCCTGCTGTAAATTAATTAATGAGCATTCTGGTCTAACCCAGGAATCCTGTGCCCTTGTTTAGTCTGAGTCTGCCTTAAAGACAAACCAACTCAGGCTGCAAGGCCTGTAAGACCAAAGACGGGTGCTTGAAGCAGAAACTAATCAAGGCCAGTGACCAGCTGTGGGAAGGCTCAGCAAAGAGGCAGACAACCAGTAGGCTTCTCCAGCCCAGCCCTGCTGTTCTGCCAGGCGCATTTTCCATTCAAAGTTCTAAATGTATTAACTATAAAATCAGTCTCATTACTTAAAAAAAAAATTTACTAATATGCAATTTAAAATCTGAGAAACATTGTCCAAAGCTATTATCTAAATAAATGTTTTGCAAATTGCAGGAAACAGACTATTTCTGGAGAGTGAAATAAATGGTAGTTGCAGCTAGCATTTTTAAAAAGAGATAGGATCGGATAGGATGTAAAGGATTGAATACAGAAATAATGAAGTACTGGTTTATAAAAGTTTTCTTTCAATATATCTACTAATTCAATCACTTATACATTTATGATGGTTGAAAAAATATTTAAAGACACTGAACAAAACTACTGCCATTTTTTCAATTCATTTAGCCCCAAATTCTGGCTTCTAAATTTCTAAGTACATACCTCAATGTTTCTCTTAATAAAATCCTGGTTGTGTTTGCCCCTGAGCTCAATCTTTTCTGTATTTGAGAAAGGTTTCTTTCCTGCTTTGACCAATGATTCATTTCTTTCCACATCACAGGTAAAATCTAATATTTAAAAAGTTCAAAATTTTTTCATAATTAAAAGTGTCCATTATGCTAAAAGTTCACTTCAAGCATGTATTAAAATATGTAAGAAATAAAACCCACACAGAAGAACTAACTTCTAAATTCCAGATCCAGAAACCTAATATATAATGGAGGTCTAGTCTTAAAAAGATAAATGTGCTACAATAACTTCGAATTAAGTTCTCATGAAACTTCTTGTGTTATTCATTATCATGTATCAAACTTTTTCCAGTTTCTCCATGAGAACGATGGGAAACATGAATAGAACTTCAAGACAGACATGTGAAGAAGAAATCATTGATGTTAGGGAAAGTTTAAAACATATATTTTATTGCAGTCTTGATACACAACAAAAATTTCCCTAAAGACTAGGTCATCCCTGCTATTCTATTAACTTACCATTACCCTTTCTGAACAGTGCATCTTGCTTAGCCTGCCTTTGGAGCAAGGTCTGGGAGTTAGTGTCCCATGTCCTGGCTCCGACCTGCACAAACCCCTAGAGCCCATCTGAGTTTGCCAATTTTTCTCAACCTTTCAGAAGAGGCTTGAGTCAGTGTCTGCGATATTCAGACCCTGAGTCTTCAAAATAAGAATAATACTTGTGGATTCATATTCCCTTTATAAAATATCTTGTTTTCTCTGTGTTACATTACAAGATTTTAAAACAAGACCATAACAACCCTTCATTAAAGCTCTGAAAATATGCACAAAGAAGGAGCATCTCCTTAAATAGCACATGCAGTTTGCCCTACAAAACAGGATGCATTTCCACATTAAAGTCCAAAAAGGAAAAAAACACCAGTCATCAGCTCAATCCAGGCAAAGTTTACATAAAAGTTAATTTTGTAAATTTTGTTAATTTTGTAAGGGAGGTTACCTGAATAAAAAGGGTTAAGGGAGCTAGTCAATTGGTGTGTTTATAGCTAGTTATCAAAGAGTCAATACAGATATAATCATTTTAAAAATTTTTTATGAAAACAGCTGGAAAGAATGAGGGAAAGAGTAAGATCTCTTGATTTAAATTCCTTTCAAACAGAAGTAGCTTTGAGCCATTCAAATTTAAGTTATATAAGCTTATAGGCAAATAAATCTATGCTTTATACCTGGGGTTTCATTTTTTAACAATCACATAATTATTTTTTAAATCAACTGCCAATAGTTAAAATATGAGTTACTTTTCTGGTGCATGGCCATCTTAGTCACAAAATGTAACACTTCTTTCCATAATAATTCAAGTTGTATGCCGCGTTTTTAGTTGAAATATGAGGTTTGTTTATTCAGTTGAAGTTTCATATACTCTTAATAATACAATATTTAAAAAATACAAAGTGAATGCAGCCATGTTTACACTTATCATAGAGTTTCTTTAAAATATACTTCTAATAAATAGTAGGGAAAAAACACTGGGTTATCTGGCCAAAATTGTCTTCACTGGAACTGTCCTCTTCTCCTGTCCCATCTGGTAGTGAGATAGCTGCCATATTCCTACAGTGACCCCAAACCTTGCTGGGTTGAACAAGTTGGTTGAGCAATGGGTAGGCCCCTGACCCAGCTGGATCACGCAGGCTCTTCTCTAGGATTGCAGAATTGAGCCAACCTCTGAATGTCTAACCACAGCATAGGCTCTTGGGAACCAAAGTAAGCTGCCTCCCACCAAAATCCTTTTCACCAGATTTGTTTTTGCTTAAGCCAGGTTTTCATTACTTCCAGCCAGCTTTTCTTTTTAACTCTTTATTATCATACAAAATTTCAAGCATCCAAAAGTAGAGAGAATGGTATAACAAACCCTGAACAACAAGCTGCAACAATGACCAACTCTGTGTCATCTTGAACCCTATCTGCTTCCACTTACCTCTGGGTTAAATTACATGAACTCATTCCATTTATGACTATTTCCACATATAGCTAGTATTCCCTTGTGAAAATATGTATAATCACACATATTAAAACATACCTTTATTGACTTTCTGCATTTGCTTTTCATATTCTTCTGGAGGGATCTGAGTATGAAACACTGAGAAAAAGTTGTCTTCATCCTCATGAGAAGGACCTGTTGATTTAAAAAATCACTTGTTCAATGCTCACAAAATAAATAAGAAATTGTCTACAAAGCTGCTTTAAAAAGATAATATTTAATATTCTCTCCAGTGTTCCTCAATCCCCTCCACACATACAAATTTCTCAAAACAATGTCAATGTCACCTCCAAGTAGAAATGACATCTTTGTATATAAGAGCCAATGAAACAAACTATAGAAGCTAAGATAGTTAAACAGCATTTCCCTAGAACTTAAGCACAAAACGATTATGTGAGAGTGTACTAAAATATCACATTAACTCTCCAGAGATAATGCACCCAAATCTTGATGTTCATAATACAGAGAATATGCACACTGAGTAACTATAATTGTGGTTTTCTTTTTATTTTAGGTGTCCAAGGTAGAGACTTCAAATATGTGATCAGTCATTAAGATGCAAGGATGTGAGAGATAACTTGGGAGACTCTTAGCAGTTAACTTTCTTCTTTTCTGATGTATTTTTTGACACCTCCATAAAGAAAATAGGACATTGCGTTTTTCAACTTCTTTGTTTCAGTGTAGTTTATTTTTATATTCTCCTATTAGCTAATTCAGACACTGTATATTTGCTAGATGCCGCTAACATAAACATTTTATTAAAAGTGTGTCTCTATACCCTAAGATGAGAGAATCTGCCACGTTGTGGCACAGAAACAGTTTTGCCTCAGAAAACATGGGAAGTCTTGAGGATATTACAGGATCCACCACCTCTCCTAGCAAGCAAATCAAGTTCAAACACCCTCTATGAGCTGATACAAACAAAGGAAGCAGGCAGAAGATAGATTCACCCTCAACAATCACCAAACTCAAAACACAAAACTTTGATGTAAAAACTAATTCATCAGTTCCAATTCCCTAATTTGGAATTCATAATAATGAATTATGAACAGGGGTTGACATTACAGTGTTAGTCTTTGTATCATCTTTGATGAGTTAATCAAGAAAATTTGTGGTGTAAGCCTGGGGAGAGAGAGGTAAACTACTTAAAAAACAAAAAGGTTTAAAATTATTTTTGAACTTTAATTTTTTTTTGGTGCAACCACTATTATTAGGGGGTCTTCAATATTCATTAGGCTCAACAAGTCAGCAATTTGGCAACATTTTATTATTGGTTTAAGTTACAGTCACATCATATTCTTGAAGTGTTAATATATTTATTTTCTATCCCATAATTCCTTATAACAGTTTCACTCAATTTTATACCAAAACACCTGTAAATACATAAAAATATGAAAATACACAATACTGAAAACCTTCGCAGGTGATCAGCAACTATCTGAGGCCAGTGTCATGCAGGTGGTGAGAAGAAGGTGAAATTACTCTTGTGACCCTGCGGCTCCTTGCCCATCATCCCAGTGGTATTCACTGTTCAGAGAGAGACGGGTGTCACCTAGAACAAAGGTACCATTGATCAGCTTTGAGTTTAAAAGACAACAGTTTCAAAAGTGGGCATTCTGGCCAGATGCGGTGGCTCACGCCTGTAATCCCAGCACTTCGGGAGGCTGAGGCAAGTGGATCATGAGGTCAGGAAATCTAGACCATCCTGGCTAACACAGTGAAACCTGTCTCTACTAAAAATAGAAAAAAATATTAACCAGGCGTCATGGCATGTGCCTGTAGTCCCAGCTATTCTGGAGGCTGAGGCAGGAGAATTGCTTGAACCTGGGTGGTGGAAGTTGCAGTGAGCTGAGATGGAGGCACTGCACTCCAGCCTCCAGCCTGGGCCACAGAGTGAGATTCTGTCTCAGAAAAATAAAAAATAAAAGTTGGGCATTCAATTGTAAGAGCTTAACTCTTAAGGGGGAAAAAAAGAATTTTCTAAATTCCAAAAGTCTCCCTGTAGAAAGTTCTTCCTTCTTTTTCAAAAACAATTAATGTAGAAGAAATTGTGGAATTAACCATTTAGTAACCATCATAATAATTGACTGAGGTAAGTATCATCAATAAATTATAAAACTAGTGGGTGACAGTTTGAGGAATAATATAATAGCCTCAAAGTATCTATCTCTCCACAGGACAATTTATTAATTAACAAAGGAAAAATAGTAACTTTACCATGGAGAAACCTGGTAGACACCATTTTAATCTAAAGTAGTAAAAGCTGACATTGTGAGTACCGGGACAATCACCATCATGCACTTCCTGATCTGATTCATTGAGAAGGACACTATCACTTCCGTGGGATTCCTGCCAAAAACACATAAGCTGAACCTAGTCTAGCAGAAACAAACCAACCCAAACTGGAGGACATGCTACAAAATAAAAGGCCTACTCGCTTCAAAAATGCCTATGTCATAAAACACAAAGAGTAAAAGATATGACAACAATGTAATACACATCCTGAGATTTTTCTTTTGCTATAAAGAATATTAGTAGGACATCTGGCAAAGTTCCAGTAAAGCCTATAGATAACTGGATAATAATCCTTTCCTGATTTATATGTATAATCATGCATGTATGTGTATATATGTGTGCCCTTGTGTGGAGAGGGAGAGAGAAAAGAGAATGTGGTAAAATGTTAACATTTAGAGACTCTGGATAACAAGTATTTGAAAATTCTTTCTACTTTTCCTACAAGGAAGTTACATCAAAATTAAAAGTTAATAAGAAAAAATTTTTAAATTCCTCTCCTCACTACAAACATTTACATGAGAAGGAAAAAAAAATCTCCCTTTAGAGATCACGAGTCAAAACTTTGATGATTGAACACAGAGTTTTTAATATGAGTCCTGAAAGAGGAAAATTGCAGGATGTGATTTAAGTTGTTTCCCATCACTCATGGAAAAAATGAAAGCCCATTCCAGATAAGGACCTAGAAGACCTAGAAACCAGCAAAGGGGATGAGTTTAGAGTAGACACAAGTGATACAGGTGTTAAGCTGCTCCCCGGCACAGCCCCTGGAGGTGAAATCCTAGAGCTGCATAGAGAACCTGCTGAAGAGAATGGAGAAACCCAGAGCAGAGTGAGCTGTGCCTCACTGTACACCTGGAACTGGGGGGAGACCCTGCATGCAGGCACACATCTCCAGCCACCCATGACAGCTGCAGAGCAGCAAAGGCAGTGTGGCATGCTTACAGGGAGACAGGGCCTGAAGTAGTCTCTCTCTCTCTCTCTCTCTTCTCCCCCTATGCCCAGTCACAGACACACACAAACAGACACAGACACACAGACAGACAGACACACACAAACACACACAATTCCCTATGGCTGGCTGGCCTGTGGCTTGAAGGAGAGACGGTAGCATACAGCCTCCCACCAGAGAGGATGTGGCAGGGACAACATACATCATCAGCTGCTGGCAGATGACAAAGGCTAAATGGGACCAGCTACAAGTCAGCAGACACCCCGGCTGGCTTCCCAAATCCACAGACCATCCAGGACGGGATGCCTCTGAGAGAACAGCAAGGACCAGATGCACGCACCCCCATCCCCAGGCCATGATGCTACAAAGCATCCTCCTGAACCCAGACATCATCCTGGAAAAGGCAGGGAGACACGGAAAGGGAAAAAGAGCCTCATTTCTGAATACTGAATTATGCTGTATAATTTTTAGATGCCCTACACGAGTATAGTAAATCCTCTCTTAATGTCAGATGTAGATTCTCGGAAACAGCGACTTTAAGCAAAATGACATGTAACAAAATCAACTTCACCACAGTCTAATTAATATAAATAAGTTCCTATGGCACATTTCTGGTCACAAAAACATTATTAAACTTCTTTTTTTCTCTCTTTTTGAGATGGAGTTTCGCTCTTGTTGCCCAGGCTGGAGTGCAGTGGTGCAATCTCGGCTCACTGCACCCTCCACCTCTCAGGTTCAAGAGATTCTCCTGCCTCAGCCTCCCAAGTAGCCAGGGTTACAGGTATCTGCCACGATGCCCAGCTTATTTTTCATATTTCTAATAGAGACGGGTTTTCACCCTGTTGGCCAGGCTGGTCTTGAACTCCTGACCTCAGATGATCCGCCTGCCTCAGCCTTCCAAAGTGCTGGGATTACAAGCATGAGCCACGGCGCCCTGCCACATTATTAAACTTCTAAATAAAGACCAAAACACTTGTAATATTAAACACTGACATAAATGTGGGCTCTAAGTACATTTAAGAAAAATCAATAAAAATAAGTCTGACGTCATCTAATTAGTGACGCGCATGAATGGATGAACGAGATTCCCACTGTCCCTACCTACTATCCAGCGAAACCACAGCCGAGGGAACGGGCTTGGCGGAATCAGCGGGGAAAGAAGACCCTGTTGAGCTTGACTCTAGTCTGGCACGGTGAAGAGACATGAGAGGTGTAGAATAAGTGGGAGGCCCCCGGCGCCCCCCTGTCCCCGTGAGGGGGCGGGGCGGGGTCCGCCGGCAAAAAAAGAAAATAATTTTTTTTTTTTAAATAAAAAATAAAAAAAAAATAAGTCTGAAAATTATTTACCAGCTCATTTCAATTCAGAGTGTCAGGTGGCCAGGGTCTATCTTGGCAGCTTAGAGTGCCAGGCAGGAACCCACCCCTGGACAAGATGCCATCTTACAGCAGGGTGCACTCAGACACACCCATACTCACTCACAGTGGAACCACGTAGATAACCTCACATGCACATCTTTGAGATGGAGAGGAAACCGGAGCGTCTGGAGAAAACCCATGCAGACATGGGGAAGACATACAAACTCCACACAGACAGTGGCCCTAGCTGGGAATCAATGTTTTTTCTCATCAATGTTATAGTAAAAAGACATTGAGCCCAGTGTGGTGGCTCACACCTGTGATCCCAGCACTTTGGGAGGCCAAAAGGAATCTCTTGAGCCCAGGAGTTTAAGACCAGCCTGGGCAAGATGGCAAGACCCCATCTCAACAGAAAATTAAAACATAAGCCGGGCATGGTGGCATGCACCTGTAGCCTCAGTAACTCAGGAGGCTGAGGTGGGAGGATCCCTTGAGCCCAGGAATTCAAGGTGGCAATGAGCGGTGACCATGCCACTGCATTCCAGCCTGTGCAATAAAGTGAGATCCTGTCTCTAAAAAATAAAAATAAAAAAATAAAAAACCACGATGTTGAATAAAATGTTGTCATTCAAGGACCTACTGTTATCTATTGCCAGAATCTGGAAGCAACTGATACCAACACAAATGACAGAAAGGGAAAGAGAAAAGCAATCAGTGGCCATGAAAGCTTTGCCTACCAAAACAGGGCAGGGGCGCTTAGGTCTAGATGGAAGGCAGCCCCTTGATTCAGAGATAAAAAGAAAAAAATCAACCAGAAACCAGAGTCCCAATCTCCTTGAGCAACAACGGTGTTTCTTGAGGCAGTTCAAATGCTGTGACCCAAAGGCTGTCACGCTTCTTTCTACATCTATTCAGAGGCTGCAACTCCTAGAAAACAACCACACGGAAAGGAGGCAGAATGAGCAGCGAAGATGTACTCCTGCAAGCAAATCCTCGCGGTGGAGACAGAGATACGATGCTAAGAGCCCTGAAAGGCTTGTCCCCAGAACTACATCAGTTATAGGTATCAAAACCCCAGCCAGTACAGCAGAGTCTCAGTAGTGATTGTCAGCTAGATACTTGAAATTGAAATGGCAGCTGGGCATAGCAACCTACCCTGCAACCAGATATTTAAAATCACAATTTTACCATCACCCAGATGGATGATGAGCAGACTCAAGGCAGATGTGCCTTTTTGCTCTGTTGGCAAACGGCAGATGTGAGTGGATTTTACCTCATTGGAGGATGAGAAAACGCAGAAGGGGAAAAAAAAAATAAATGAAACAGCATCCTGGTAATCAATGGGACAGCAGACCTTTTGAAAATACTTAGAAAAATCATAAAGTTCTTTTTGGCATCCTCAATATATCAAAATACATGGCATTTGTGAAACTAGAGTAAATCACAGGAAAGAACTGATGAATGTGAAAAGACAAGAGGATGGGATTATAAAAACAAGGGGAAGAAGTGGGAAACGGAGTGAAATAGGGAGGGACAGTAATAAAAACAATGTGCGAGTACATCTTTTAATAGGTTAGCTTAAAGCGCACACTCATTGCCTCACCTAACATGTACATCACTAGACATGCTAGTCATTTTCTTGTTGGACCCTGATGGCTTTCCTGTCTGGGCTTCTCTCCTTCCCTCCTTCCCTACTTCCCTCCTTCCATTCTTCCTTTCTCCTTTCCTCCCTTTCTTCCTTTATTTTAATGCTCATTTTCTTTTCTTTTTTTCTTTTCTCCTTTCTAAACCTTATGCAATTATCTGGAAGGTTTGTACTTTGATTTGAAGTCTAAGTGATATAAACATATTTTTTCTGTATTAAGAAAGTCAAGAACAAAAAATGATTTTCTGGTGCTCCTCTAAAGTAACACAGGAATTTAGAATTGTTTTACTTCCCCTCACCTTTTTCTTCTACTTTTCACCCTCTGTGAATATAATCTGGACTTTTAGGCCTACCTGTCGTTATTCTTATCTTCTAGTGTAGAGTAATTCTTGGATTTATAAACATGTATTTCCTTCTGTTCACCTCTCTGTTTGGCTGGTTAGAATGCTCACAGGTAATTCCTTTATATAGCAACTTCTCTAATCCTGGATTTTACACTGTGATTCATCTGTTGATTAGCTAGAATATGTTTTCAAGTACATTTATTCCAAAAACAATATTAGCAGTGAATTATCCACTCTACCATATCTAAGAATGTCTTTCTGTTGTCTTCACACCACAATAACAGAAGCAATAGCGAGTCCCTAGTTACTATATTTTTCCTTTATTGCAAAAAAGAAATCTGATTTCAGCTTCCATTTTTATAAATAAAATAAGATTATTTATAATTTGGGCCTGGATGCTTGTAAGATTTCTTAGGGCCTTCTCATGGTTCAAAATTCTGGCCTGTATATATACGGGTTTTAGCCTTTTACCATTAACAGTGCATATGTAATATTTTTTAAATCACGAAAGTTTCCTTTGATCATTATTTCTGTAACAGTTATACTGGTTTACTTCTCATACATTTCTATAATGGTTAGCTGGAATTCCTACTCCTGACTCCACACTTAGCATTTACTTCATCATCTCCTCATCTATTTATCCCTTCATATCGTGGAGCATCCTTCACTGCCTTGATTCTCCTGCAGTCTTAATTATGCTCGTTACTCCAATAAGTGTATTTTTCCTCGTACTCTTTTCTCATCTTACTCAGCTTCTTTTTTAAATCAACTTCTTGTCATTTCATGTTAGTATACTCTTTCCTTGGGGTTTTCTTTTTCAGTTTCACAAACAATATGCATTTTCTGCTATACTGAAGGATTCCAATCAGTTTTTAGAAACCAATAAAAGCACAATTAAATTGAAAGATCTTAATAGAACTCTCTACAAGTAGACAAATAATAAGGACATTTTCTATATTTCAAAGTTTGTTCTCCACAGAGAGAAACAGTCTTTATTTCAAGTGTCCACGGAACACTTAAAAAAGTTAATCATATATTGGGTGAATTTTTTCATTGGGGGTATTAATCATATTACAGGCAAAACAATTCTTTGTGTGGAGCTTCCTTATGTAATTTCTGACCTTCAGCAAACTTGGCCCCTGACATAGTGGCATAAATTCCAGTAGTTCCCTATTTTCCCCTGCAGCACATCCTTATAACAACCAAAAATGCACATATCCAAATGTCTCCTACAATTAAGAACCTCTATACTGGACTATAAAGAAAATTTCAACAAATTCAAAATATCAAAAACAGTTCTAAAAGGAAAGTTAACGGCAATAAATGCCTACATTATAAAAGAAGAAAGATCTCAAGTAAGTAGCCTGACATTATGCTTCAAGGAACTAGAAAAAGAACAAACTAAACCCAAAATCAACAGAAGGAAGAAAATAATAAAGATCAGAACACAAATAATCAAATAGAGAAAAACCACAGGGGGGAAAAATCAATAAAGCTAAGAGTTGGGTTTTTTTGAAAAATCAAACAAAATCAACAAAAGTTAGACTAAAAAAAAAACAGAAGACTCAAATATCTAAAATCAGAAATGAAAACCAAGAAATTACAACAGACACCAAAACCAAGAAATTACAACAGACACCTAAGAAATAAAAAGGATCAAAAGGGACCATTATGAATGACTATATGTCAACAAATTTGATAACCTAGAGGAAATGGACACATTCCTAGAAAAATATAAGCTATCAATAGTGAATCAGGAAGAAACAGAAAGCCTGAACAGATCTACAATAAACACAGAGATTGAAGTAGTAATTAAAAATCTCCCCACAAAGAAAACCTCAGGACCAGACAGTTTCATGGCTGAATTCCACCAAACTCTCAAAGAAGAATTAATACCAATACATCTTAAACTCTTCCAAAAAATAAAAAACAGGGCTAGAGGAAATACTTTCTACCACATTTTATGAGGCCAGTATCACCTTAACACCCAAGCCACACAAAGACTCCACACAAAAAAGAAAATTACACGCCAGTATCTCCAATGAACATTGATGTAAAAATCCTCAATACAATATTACCAAACCAAAGTCAACAATACATCAAAAAGACTACACATCATGATCAAATGGAATTTATCCCTAGCAGGTAAGTGTGCTTTAACAAATGTAAACCAATCAATGTGATACATAAATAATATTAACGGACTGAAACACAAAAACCACATGATCATTTCAATTGATGCAGAAAAAGCATTTGACAAAGTTCAACATCCTTTCTTCTCTCAAGAGTTTAGGTATAGAAGAAAATTTCTGGCTGATCCAAGATGGCTGATTAGGAGCAGCTCAGGATTGCAGCTCCCAGCAAAAGTGCAGAGGATAAGTGGATGCTGCATTTCCAGACGGATTTTTATTGCCCACAGCTCAGGAGATTCCCAGGGGGAGGAGCCCCATAGGTCACCAGCGTGGCTATTTTGGTCGGCACCCCGGCACTGCGGTCTCCACACAAAATACACGGGTCCAGGTGCCATTTTAGCTGGCGATTGGAACTCCTGGGATAGAGAGTCGCCCATGCAAATGATAAAAGGGACTGAAACAGGGAGCCAGGCCAGGAGATTCCTGGGCAAAAAAGCACCACGAATCTCAACTTGGCTGTTTCAGCTGGCACAGTGGGTCATTGCACAGGAAATCACACAGATCCCAGCGCCTTTTCAACAGGCAAGTGGAACACCTGGGACACAGAGTCGCACATTCAACTCAAAAAAAAAGGGCTCTGAGGCAGGGAGCCAAGTGATCAGGTTCGGCTGGTCCCACCCCCACCAAAATATAGCAATCTGAAACGCTCTGGATTGAGAGTTTCACAGCAAGCACAGCTGAACCCAGAATGGGCCAGCTCTGTGGGGGACAGGCGTCCGCCATTATGGAGGCACTCCACCACTACGGAGGTAGTCCGCCATTGCTAAAGCAGCCTGCCATTGCCGAGGCAGCCCACCATTACAGAGAGAGTCCACCAATATAGAGGTGGGCTGCCATTGCCGAAGCAGTTCTAACTATACTCATATAAACGGGACTGCAGGGAAGTTCACACGGTAGCTGGGCGGAGCCCACAGCTGCTCAGCAAAGCCTCTGCAGGCAGACAGTGACTAGGCTGCCTCCTGGCTGGGCAGGGCAGCCCTGAAAAAAGACAGCAGCACAACAGAAACTCATAAATAAAGCCCTAATCCCTGGGACAGAGCACCTGGGGAAAAAAACAGGGGGTTATGAGTTCTGCTGCAGTAGACTTAAACATACCTGCCCAGGAGCTCTGAATGAACAACAGAGCTCACAGCTCAGCACATGAGCTCCTATAAAAGACAACTATCTCCTCAAGCAGCTCCCTGATCCCCGTATATCCAAAGAGTCATCTCATAAAGGAGAGCTCAGACTGACATCTGGTGGCTATCCTTCTGGGACAAAGATAGAAGAAGAAACTGGCAGCAACCCTTACTGTTCTGCAGCAGCTGCAGGTGATCCCCAGGCAAGCAGGGCCTGGAGGGGACCTCAGCAGTCCTACAGCAGAGGGACCTGAATCTTAGAAGGAAAACTAAGAAACAGAAAGAAATAACTTAATCATCAACAAACTGGACATCCACTCAGAGACCCAATCTGAAAGTCAACAACTGCAAAGACTACAGGTGGATAAATCCACAAAGATGGGAAGAAACCAGCACAAAAAGGATGAAAACACCCGAAACCAGAATGCCTCTCCTCCTACAAGGGATCACAACTCCTCACCAGCAAGGGAACAAGGCTGGATAGAAAATGAGTGTGATGAATTGACAGAATCAGCCTTCAGAAGGTGGGTAATAAGAAACTTCTCTGAGCTAAAAGAACATGTTCTAAATCAATGCAAAGAAACTAAGAACATTGAAAAAAGATTTCACGAAAGGCTAACGAGAAAAAACAACATAGAGAGGAATATAAGTGAATTGATGGAGCTGAAAAACACAACAAGAGAACTCCACAAAGCATGCACAAGTTTCAACAGCCGAATTGACCAAGCACAAGAAAGGATATCAGAGGTCGAAGATCAATTCAATGAAATAAAAGGAGAAGGCAAGATTAGAGAAAAAAGAGTAACAAGGAATGAACAAAGTCTCCAAGAAATATGGGACTATGTGAAAAGACCTAATCTACGTTTGATAGGTGTACCTGAATGTGATGGAGAGAATGAATCCAAGCTGGAAAACACTCTTCAAGATATTATCCAGGAAAACTTCCCCAACCTAGCAAGGCAGGCCAATATTCAAGTACAGGAAATACAGAGAACACCACAAAAATATTCCTTAAGAAGAGCAACCCCAAGGCACATAATCGTCAAGATTCATCAGGGTTGAAATTAAGGAGAAAATACTAAGGGCAGCCAGAGAGAAAGGTCGGGTTACCCACAAAGGGAAGCCCATCAGACTCACAGCAGATCTCTCAGCAGAAATCCTACAAGCCAGAAAAGAGTGGGGGCCAATATTTAATACCCTTAAAGAAAAGAACTTTCAACCTAGAATTTCATAACCAGCCAAACTAAGCTTCATAAGTGAAGGAAAAATAAAATCCTTTAAAAACAAGCAAGTACTCAGCGATTTCATCACCACCAGGCCTTCTTTACAAGAGCTCCTGAAAGAGGCACTAAACATAGAAAGAAACAACCAGTACCAGCCACTCCAAAAACATAGCAAATGATAAAGAGCATCGACACAATGAAGAAACTGCATCAACTAACAGGCATAACAGCCAGCTAGCATCAAAATTGCAGGATCAAATTTACACATTACAATATTAACCCTAAATGTAAATGGACTAACCGCCCCAATCAAAAGACACAGACTGGCAAACTGGATAAAAAGCCAAAACCCATTAGTGTGCTGTATTCAGGAAACCCATCTCATATGCAAGGATACACAAAGGCTCAAAATAAAGGGATGGAGGAAGATTTACCAAGCAAATGGAGAGCAAAAAAAAGCAGGAGTTGCAGTTCTCGTCTCTGACAAAATAGACTTCAAATCAACAAAGATCAAAAGAGACAAAGAAGAACATTACATAATGGTAAATGGATCAATGCAACAAGAAGAGCTAACGATCCTAAATATGTACGCACTGACTACAGGATCACCCAGATACATAAAGCAAGTTCTTAATGACTTACAAAGAGACTTAGACTCCCACACAATAATAGTGGGAGACTTTAACACCCCACTGTCAATATTAGACAGATCAACGAGACAGAAAATTAACAAGGATATCCAGGATTTGAATTCAGACCTGGACCAAGCAAACCTAACAGACATTTACAGAACTCTCCACCCCAAATCCACAGAATATGCATTCTTCTCAGCACCACATCACACCTACTCTAAAATTGACCACATAATTGCAAGTAAATCACTCCTCAGCAAATGCAAAAGAACGGAAATCATAACAAACAGTCTCTCAGACCACAGTGCAATCAAGGTAGAACTCAGAATTCAGAAACTAACTCAGAACCGCACAGCTTCATGGAAACTGAACAACTGGCTCTTGAATGTCGACTGGATAAACAATGAAATGAAGGCAGAAATAAAGATGTTCTTTGAAACTGACAAGAACGAAGACACAATGCACCAGAATCTCTGGGACACATTTAAAACAGTGTCTAGAGGAAAATATATAGAAATAAATGTCTACATGAGAAGAAAGGAAAGATCTAAAATTGACACCCTATTGTCAAAATTGAAAGAGCTACAGGAGCAAGATCAAAAAAACTCAAAACCTAGCAGAAGACAAGAAATAACTAAGATCAGAGCAGAACTGAAGGAGATAGAGACACAAAAAAAACCTTCAAAAAAATCAATAAACCCAGGAGCTGGTTTTTCAAAAAGATCAACAAAATAGACCACTAGCCAGATTAATAAAAAAGAGATAAGAATCAAATAGATGCAATAAAAAACGATAAAGGGGATATCACCACAGATTCCACAGAAATTCAAACCATCATCAGAGATTATTACAAACAACTCTATGCACATAAACTAGTAAACCTGGAAGAAATGGATAAATTCCTGGATACTTGCATCCTCCCAAGCCTCAACCAGGAAGAAGTCGAAACCCTGAATAAACCAATAACAAGGTCTGAAGTTGAGGCAGCAATTAAAAGCCTACCACCCAAAAAAAGCCGAGGTCCAGATGGGTTCACAGCCGAATACTCCCAGACATAAAAAGAGGAGCTGGTACCATTCCTTCTGAAACTATTCCTAACAATCAAAAAGAAGGAATCCTTCCCAAATCATTTTATGAGACCAACATCATCCTGATACCAAAACCTGGCAGAGACTCAGCAAGAAAAGAAAACTTCAGGCCAATATCCATGATGAACATAGACTCAAAAATCTTCAATAAAATGCTGGCAAACCGATTACAACAGCATATCAAAAAGCTTATCCACCACAATCAAGTAGGCTTCATACCAGGGATGCAAGGCTGGTTCAGCATACACAAGTCTATAAATGTTATTCACCACATAAACAGAAACAAAGACCAAAACCACATGATTATCTCAATTGATGCAGGGAAGGCCTTTGACAAAATTCAACAGCCCTTTATGCTAAGAACCCTCAATAAACTAGGTATTGATGGAATGTATCTCAAAATAATAAAAGCTATTTACGACAAACCAACAGCCAGTATCATATTGAACGGGCAAAAACTGGAAGCATTCCCTTTGAAATCTGGCACTGGACAAGGTTGCCCTCTCTCACCACTCCCATTCAATATAGTATTGGAAGTTCTAGCCAGAGCAATCAGGCAAGAAAAAGAAATAAAGGGTATTCAAATAGGAAAGGAGGAAGTCAAATTGTCTCTATCTGCAGTTGCTATGATTGTATATTTACAAGACCCTGTCATCTCAGCCCAAAATCTCCTGAAACTGATAAGCAACTTCAGCAAAGTCTCAGGACACGAAATCAATATGCAGAAATCACAAGCATTCCTATACACCAATAACAGACTTAAAGAGAGTCAAATCAAGAACGAACTGCCATTCACAATTACTACAAAGAGAATAAAATACCTAGGAATACAACTAGCAAGGAACGTAAAGGACCTCTTCAAGAAGAACTACAAACCACTGCTCGATGAAATAAGAGAGGACACAAATAGATGGAGAAACATTCCATGTTCATGGTTAGGAAGAATCAATATCGTCAAAAACTGCCCAAAGTAATTTACAGATTCAATGCTATCCCCATTAAGCTACCAATGACCTTCTTCACAGAACTGGAAAAAACCACCTTAAACTTCATATGGAACCAAAAGAGAGTCCGCATAGCCAACTCAATTCTAAGCAAAAAGAACAAAGCGGGAGGCATCACACTACCTGACTTCAAACTATACTACAAGGCTACAGTAATCAAAACAGTGTGATACTAGTACCAAAACAGAGATATAGACCAATGGAACAGAACAGAGGTCTCGGAGGAAACATCACACATCTACAACCATCTGATCTTTGACATATCTGACAAAAACAAGCAATGGGGAAAGGAGTCCCTGTTTAATAAATGGTGTTGGGAGAACTGGCTAGCCATGTGCAGAAAGCAGAAACTGGACCCCTTCCTGACACCTTACACTAAAATTAACTCCAGTTGGATTAAGGACTTAGACATAAGACCTAACACCATAAAAACTCTAGAAGAAAACCTAGGCAAAACCATTCTGGACATAGGTATAGGCAAGGACTTCATGACCAAAACACCAAAAGCATTGGCAACAAAAGCCAAAATAGACAAATGGGACCTAATCAAACTCCACAGCTTCTGCACAGCAAAAGAAACAGTCATTAGAGTGAATCGGCAACCAACAAAATGGGGAAAATTTTTTGCAATCTACCCAATCTGACAAAGGGCTAATATCCAGAATCTACCAAGAACTAAAACAGATTTACAAGAAAAAAAACAAGCCCATTCAAAAGTGGGCGAAGGATATGAACAGACACTTTACAAAAGAAGACATACATGAGGCCAACAAACATAGGAAAAAATGCTCATCATCACTAGTCATGAGAGAAATGCAAATCAAAACTACATTGAAATACCATCTCATGCCAGTTAGAATGGCGATCATTAAAATATCTGGAGACAACAGATGCTGGAGAGGATGTGGAGAAGTAGGAACACTTTTACACTGTTGGTGGGAATGCAAATTAGTTCAACCATTGTGGAAGACAGTGTGGCGGTTCCTCAAGGACCTAGAAATAGAAATTCCATTTGACCCAGCAATCCCATTACTGGGTATATACCCAAAGGACTATAAATCGTTCTACTATAAGGACACATGCACACGAATGTTCATTGCAGCACTATTTACAATAGCAAGGATCTGGAACCAACCCAAATGCCCATCAATGATAGACTGGACAAGGAAAATGTGGCACATATACACCATGGAATACTATGCAGTCACAAAAAATGATGAGTTTGTGTCCTTTGTAGGGACATGGATGAACCTGGAAACCATCATTCTCAGCAAACTGATGCAAGAACAGAAAATCAAACACTGAATGTTCTCACTCTTAGGTGGGTGTTGAACAATGAGAACACATGGACACAGGGAGGGGAGCATCACACACTGGGGTCTGTTGGAGTGAAATATGGGAGGGATGGTGGTGGGTGGGGAG
>PVKP010014385.1:0-52952 GCA_004027715.1 Plecturocebus donacophilus | reverse complement strand
TGCTGCCAATGGTACATTATGTATATGATGATAAGGACATGCTTTTGCCTTCATGGGACTCTGTCAGTGAGGAGAATAAAAAAGTAAACAGACAAGACAAAAGAATGGGCTATTCTGAGGAAGTTGAATCTGTGTGGAGACTGGAAGAAAGGGATAGGCTGGAAGGAGAATGTTTCAAAACACAGAGCAATGTGCTTAAAGCCTGGAGGTGACAGCTGTGACATGCATGGGAACTGCAGGGTTTGATGTGGTGGCTGCAGTGGGGAGACAGGACCTAGGGTATAACCAGCCATAAATGCCATATTAAGAAGTTTGTTTTCTAAGCATGATGGAGAGGCACTGGAGAATTTTAAGCAAGAGGGTGACACAATGAGGCATGAACTTTATTTATAAAGAAATGTTTGGAAATGAAATTGAGGGGAGCAGTGAGGGAAGAGATTAGTGATAAAAGGACTGAAGGGTCGGAGTAGGGAACAAAGTCCACAGTGAAACTCAAGGCTTAAGTTCAAACCCTACATAAAGATTTTGAGCATCCCTCCCTTGTTGGAGGTCCTGAATTAGCACTCGGAGATATTTGGTACTCAAAGTGTGGTCCACGAACTAGCAGCATAGAGCTTATCTGGGGCTTGCTAGAAATGCAGAATCTCAGCCCTATCTAAGCCTACTGAATCAGAACCAGCATGTTAACAAGCTCTCTGCCTTTTCTGACACAGAAGGATGAAGTGATTAAACAACAACAACAACAACAACAACAACACACACACAGCCAAAAAGGTAATGTGAAAGAGCTGTTTCTTTATTTGCAAGATAAGGCTCAGCTCCCTTCTCTAAAATATATATGGGCTTACTTCTTTTAGTTATAAAATGTTATGCATGTTAACAAGCTCTCTGGATCATTTGAACACAAATGAAAGTTGAGAAGCACAGCTATGTAGATGATCACAAGAAAAAAGAGCACAACCCTGTAAGGGCAGGTGCCTAAGGTGCAAACAAGTTAGTTCTGTGTGGCACATGATGCATCTTATTGAGTGAATTATGTTCTTCAAGGAAAGTAGCTAGGAGGCTTGAGAGGATATATGAGACAGCTGAGAAAACCGGTGAGCTCTTCCACCATGACACAACTCATCTAATGAAAGCCAGTGATGGCTAGATCTGTGTGGCCAGTGTGTCTCTGTGGAAGCCAGGGTGACCAGACCAACAGCTAAGTTAATGCCAATCTCTGGATATCTCCACCCCTCCCCACCATCCTACCTCACTATCAGCTAAATGTGCATGTGAACCTAAGAAGACTGTTGAAATTTGTGTGAGTTTGATCACTGGAATCAATTTGGCTGCCTGTGTAGACCAGGTACACCAGTCAATAGACAGTGGGAGCCCTAACTAAGGTCAAGGTAGAGGGATAAAGAGTAGGAGACAGATTCTAGGTTACACAGTTACAGCGGCAAGAATAGTCAGCTAATCGTGGTCACAGGTAGAAGTAGGAGGAAGGTAGGGGCTAGTCAAGGTCATCATGTTGGGTCTTGCTGCATTCACTGCCAAGTTCTTCCTTGGCTCAGAGGGTGGACCACAGGAGCTTTCTTCATTCCCAGGAAACCTGTTGTCAACTCCTCCGAACTTCCTCTACTGTGCATGTGGCACAGAGGAATCTGATGTTCCTTAATTAGTGTTGGCAGCAGCTACATTTGTTTATGATATATAATCAAATTTATATAATTTCTCTTTAATAATCCACTTTAAAAATCCAAAAACAACACAGTGCAGGCAGGGAAAGTGTGAGGACGGGCCCCTGACATGTCAGCATTCCAGCCTTTCCTGACATGGAAGGGTGTACTGATAGAAAACACAGCCAGAAAGGTAAAGTGTAAGAGCTGTTTCTTTATTTGCAAAATCAGGCCTGGCTCCTTTCTCTGGGATGTTTCTGAGCATGATGCTGTTAATTATAAAGAAATGGAAAGTTCAGATCCCAGGAGACAGGAACCCACCAACGGGTTTGGGTCTTTTTTTTTTCTTGCAGTTACAGTACCATACAGATATGGTTCTTGCCATTTAGTCCCTCTGCAACTTGTGTGATTCTTTGATTGAGTGACACTTCTGAAGCTCCTAAGGGCTGTTTGGTGATGGGGGTGAACTGTTAGGGCTCTGCTCAAAGTCATGAGAAGCCTTTGTTGGAATCAATGGTTTACTTTTCACAGGGGTTAGGGAATCATGTTTTGCCTTCTTTAGAACTTCCCTTGGGGTAAAAATTGTGGGTCTCTTACCTAATTTGGCCACGTTTCTCCCTGTTCTTTTGTAGAAATAATAATATAGGAAAGAAGAGACTGTTTACAAAATACTTACAGACTTCTCATGTTCTTGACTCTCATTGCATATCATGACATAATCTGAGAAGAGATGCAAATCCTTGCAAACTTTAAAAGTTATAGGAAATAGTCAAATTAGTAATCTTGGCTTCCTACAAGAAAAAAAAATCATCACATAAAAAAGTGAGCGTTTCCTGTGCCCCAGAGAAAGGAATTTTAGGAGAGTTTCACAAACAAATTTATAAGACAGGCTCTCAATCTAGGCTCCTTTGTGACTTCAGGGATTCTATGAACTCTCTAAAGTAGTTGTGTATATATTTGCCTATGTGCATTTGTACATTTTTATGGGAAGCAGAACCATGTCATTTATAAAATTTCAAAGGCTATGATTTAAAATAGCTGAAGAAACTTTGAGATTTTTAACAGTTTTAAGTTGATGAAGAGCCTGTGTCTATATCCCATGTGCTCCTCATCTCTGCCATCTCTGTCCATGGGGAAGAACAAAGACCATTATCTACAGTTTATAGTGAGAAAATCTAAACTGGACTCTTCCCTTTTACCATATATAAAAATCAACTTAAGATGGGTTAAAGACTTAAATGTAAAATCTAAGACTATACAAACCCTAGAATAAAACCTAGGAAATACCATTCAGGACATCATTCCTGGAAAAAAATTCATAATGAAGACTCAAAAAGCAATTACAGCAAAAACAAAAATTGACAAGAGGGACTTAATTAAACTGAAGAGCTTCTACACAGCGCAAGAAAACAGACAACCTACAAAATGGAAGAAAATATTTGCAAACTATGCATCCAACCAAAGTCTAATATCCAGCATCTATAAGGAACTTAAATCCATAAGCAAAAAACAAACTCCATTAAAAATGGGCAAAGGATATCAACAGATACTTCTCAAAAGAAGATATAAATATGGCTGATAAGCATATGAAAAATGCTTAATATCACTTATTAGGGAAAAAAATCAAAACTAGAATGAGATACCATCTCACACCAGTCAGAATGGCTATTATTAAAAAGTAAAAAAAAAAAAAATAACAGATGCTAGTCAGATTGTAGAGAGAAGGAAATGCTTACACACTGCTGGTGGGAATGTAAATTAGATCAGCCACTGTGGAAAGCAGTTTGGAGATTTCTCAAAGAACTTAAAACAGAACTAACTTTTAACCCAACAGTCTCATTACTGGGCATATACCCAAAAGAAAATAAATCATTCTACCATAAACACACATGCATGTGTATGTTCGTCACAGCACTGTTCAGTATACCAAAGACATGGGATCAACCTAGATGCCCATAGACAATGTATTAGATGAAGAAAATGTGATACACATGCACCATAGAATACTGCACAGCCATACAAAAACAACAAATCATGTCCTTTGCAGCAACATGGATGAAGCTGGAGGTCATTATTCTAAGCAAATTAATACAGAAACAGAAAACCAAATACTGCATGTTCTCACTTATAAGTGGGAGTATTGAGTACACATAGACACAAAGAAGGCAACAATAGACAGTGGGATCCACTTGAGGTTGGAGGGTGTGGGGAGAGTGAGGAATGAAAAACTACATTTTGGGTATTAGGCTGTTATCTGAGTAACAAAATTATCTGTACACCAAAGCCCCATGACATACAATTTACCCATATAACAAACCTGCACATATACCCCTTGAACCTAAAATAAAAGTTAGAAAAAAAAGAATTTTACTAAAATGGATTTTTTTAATGTAGGCACAGAAATGTCAGGCTTGTTGATTGTGTGCCTATTGATTCTTAGAAATTGGATATATAACTAGGGTGCTGACACTTCTTTCAACTCTAACAAGCTTCGAAGACTGAAATTATTGGCTTTAGCTACATAACCCAGGACATTCTGGAATACTACGATCCTCAAATGCTGAATCTAACAAATTGATTTCTGTGTGTACAAGCCATGTCTCTGCCAATCCAAATATTCCCTTTCCCTACGTTTTTCTGATGTGAGGATCATGGATCGTATGAGATAACAAAGCTATTTTCAGGTCAAGGTTAGTACTAGATATGTCAGCTGAAGAACAAGAGAGGCCTTTCTTCAAAATACCTATGTAGCCTCCTTTTTTATCCTTTACCCACTGCTTTCCTAAAGATTGGGGGCACCCTTTTCAAAATGCAGATACCTACCTCTCTTTGATGTTTGCCTAATTTTAGAATTTAAATGACCTTTTGAGTCACAGTGCTTCAAAAAGTAAACTATGAAATTCTCTGTTTTTTAATTCATGATCAAACTAGTCCCTGTGGAAAATATGTCTTTGAGTGGTTGCAGACTGTTCCAACATATGGTGGAAGTCTGATACTTCACTTCACTGAGGTTTATCAAAGGAGTATTATCACATCCACCTCACTGGGTTATTTGTGCAGATTTAATGAGATAATATATGAGAAAGTGCCATTGCTATGCCTGGCCCAGAGTAGGACCTCAAAAATAGTTGTTTACTTTGGCAACCTTCAGAATTAGTTTCAGATTGATATTTCCATTCTCTGTCAATCCTACTTTACATCCTCGAAGAACATATTTTGGACCTGACATTCTAGGAAAGGAGTGTTTCTCAAGGTTTTATCATACTTCCTTTTTGAACTGGGCTGTCCCCAGGATACAAAATTTCTGATTGAAACTTCTGTTCGACTCAGTCCAACAGAAAGACAGCTCAATAAATGTCATTAACTAAAATATCATCAGAACCATTGCACAATGTTTATAATGCATTGAGATTTTTGTTTGTTTTTTAAATTTGCATTCTGATTCAAGTAGTAGTCTTTCCAAGCCAACACACACTAGGCACTTGTTTGCTCTATGCTAACTCTATGCTGCGTGCTGGAAGTTGGACCTCACACTCTCAAATCTGGCTGGGAAGACAAACAACACACAGGAGAGCAATGTGTGTATAGAAAGGCATACATAGAATGGACACTTAATATTTTTTAAAAAACAAATTTATTCATGAAATTGAATCAGTGTTCACTGGAATGACTGAAAGGTGGTCTTAAGGATCAGTTTCAAACTTGTAAAGCAAATATGCTCTATGCTAATGAAGGCTCTACAATAATTAAATGTATGCTCCATAAATAACCCTTGGTGCATGCTACATGTGGAAACGTCTCTGGTGATCATTTACGAGATTAAATTGATTTAATAAGTAACAATATTTAGGTGAAATGTAGAAAATCATGACCCAGTGGACAAGACAAAAGCAACAGTAACACAGCCTGCCTGTGTAATGAAAAAGTCTTGTATTTGGACAAAGTGATAGAAAAAATTTGGATCACACATGTGATGATAGTATATTCTTCTATCTTAAATTTACTATTATTCAGTTCTTTTTAAAGAAGAAAATTTAAATAACCAATATTTTCACTGGGAAAGAGCAGTAAGCACTGTTAGTATTCCTTGCCTGTTTCTTTCCAGGGGTGTGTGTGTGTGTGTATGTGTGTCTGCTATGAGATCACATTCTATGTACACAATTATTTTTCTGTATAATATTAAAGAATTTCTATGTCATTAAAATGTCTTGAAAATGTGTTTTTAATGGCTGCAAACTGTTCTGACATATAGATGTGTCATAATTTAATTAACGATTCTGCTGCTGACAGGCAATGTAGGTTGTTTCTAAACTTTGCTGATATAAACATAAATATTAAAAATGGCATTGTCATGATTATATTTTGTGCTCAAAGATCCATCTCTAGTTCAGATTCTTTCCTTAAGATAAAGTCTCAATAGACAAATAACTGGGTCAAAGGATATAAACATCTTTAAGGCTCTTCACATGTATTCTTGTCAGATTTGTCATTTTGCATTTCTATTAACTGCATTCAGGTACATTTCCTTTCACAGAATCCTGCTAATACTGAATGTCATTATATATTTTTTCCTATCTTGGTGGCAAATTTATTTCATCTCTGTTTTAATTGTTATTCCTTATTGATTGAGCATTTTTTCCTAAGGCTTAATGACATTTTTAATTTTCTTTTTTATACATTCTCTCTTCATAGCTTCTTCAGTCTCCTTTTATTGTGCTAAGCTCCCTTTAGTAAAGTTATTTAAACAGACCGTATGATTAAGAGAAGGAGGGGCTTTGTGGAAACTACCATCTTCCAATTTGCTAATTCCAGATGGGCATTGACTTTCTTATAGACATATGTAGCTGAAATTACTTTAATATTTTGTGCTTGGGCCAAATATTTATACACAGGTTTTTAATTTGACAGCTAATCCATGGCCGAGCTTCGGGAAGGCATTATTTCCTCCATGTGGCCATAGATAATGAAAAAGGTCATTTCCAATTCATTTGTCTTTTTCTTTTTCATCTTCTGACTCTCTTTAGTCAAATCCTTGGAAAAGCTATAAATGTGTCACAATGAGAATGAGAAGTCATGTTTTTGATAGGAAGTTTATCACTTCCCATTCGCTGCTGCGATATGTATTTGCTCAAAGCCGAAGGAAGGATACATTTTCTAATTGCAGTTAAATTCCATAACTTCCTCCTTATTCATCTTTCTCCCCTCTTTTAATGTCTTTTGTGGAAACTTCATCTTAATATCTTGGCAGCATTTTTTATGAGTCACAAGACCTCTTTGGGTTTTAACAATATGTTGGAAATTTCCATCATCCTGACACTTGCCATACGATTGTCAGACACTTGCCATATAATTATAACACTCTCTGATGACAAGGTGTACTTAAGACACATCTGTGGAATTATCTTTGTTTTCAAAACCTGTTTACAGTATCTACTTTCTCATTGTTGAAAATCATGTATATATGCCTATATGTAAATCATGTATATGACATCATTACTGCTTATGTGGAGCAGACACAGCAATACATGGACATGTTTTTGGCAGTAAAACATGCAAAGTTTGGTGTCTATACCATGCTCTTGACTCATACTTTCGGATCAATCCTTTTTATACTTTTAGCCTCCATGTGTTTTTTTTTTATTCTTTAAAAGACAAAACTTTAATTTTTTTCTTTAAACCTTTATCAAGAAAATTTGATATAAAAAGCTATGCATGGGCCAGACACAGTGGCTCATGCCTGTAATCCTAGCACTCTGGGAGGCGAGTGAGATCAGGAGTTTGAGACCAGCCTGACCAACATGGTGAAATGCTGTCTCTACTAAAAATACAAAAATTAGTCGGGTGTGGTGGCAGGTACCTGTTATCCAAGCTACTTGGTAGGCTGAGGCAGGAGAATTGCTTAAACCTGAGAGGTAGAGGTTGCAGTGAGCTGAGATTGTGCCATTGCACTCCAGTCTGGGTGACAGAGCAAGACTCCATCTCCAAAAAACAAACAAAAGCCTGCATATATTTAAAGTATACAATTTGATAAGTTTTGACATTCCTATACAAATCCATGAAACTATGATCACAATCAAGATGACACACCTGTATCCCCAAAAATTTCCTCCTGCCTCTTTGTTGCCTTTCCTCCCACCTTTTCAAACCCCATCTACCCCACTGGCAACTAATGATCTGATTTCTCACCCTATAGATTATTTTCTATTTTCCAAAATCTTATATAAATGCAATTATGCACTAAAAATTCTAGCATCTTTAGCTAGCATCATAATTTGGGGATTTGTCCATGTTGTAGGATATGTCAGTTCATTTTTTTATGATAAGTAATATTCCATTGTATGGATAGGCCTGAATTATTTGTTCATAGATCAGATGGTCTATGAATAAAGGCAGAGTTGTGTATTTTGGTTTAATATGAATATCTTTTACACAAAGAGGAGAACAATAGACACCAGGAGCCAACTTGGGGATGGAGGGTGGAAGGAGGATCAGGGTTGAAAAACTATCTGGTACGATGCTCACTACCTGGGTGATGAAATCATTCATACACCAAATCCCAGTGACATGCAATTTGCCGATGTAACAAACCTGCCCATGTACCCCTAGAACCTAAAATAGAAGTTGAAAAATAAATAAATAAATAAATATATATATATATATATATATATATATATATATATAATACTGTACACCATAAAAAACAAAAATGTCTTTTATTTCTTTTCTTGTCATATTAACATTGTCTTCAGAACATTGAGAACAGAGTTAAATAGAATGGTGAGGGCAGACATTCTTACCTTTTTCCTGATCTTAGGAAGCATCACTGTGTCTTACACCATTAGGTATGATATTAGAAGTAGGTTTTCCTAGACGCTCTTTATCAGGTTGATGAATCCCTTTTCTATTTCTACTTTCCTAAGAGTTTTCTAAGAGCCCAAGTGCTCCTAAGGGAGGGCAGTGAATTTTGTCAAATTATTTTTCTACATCAGATATAAAAAGTCAGATAGTTTTTATTTTTAGTCTGTTAATAAGGTAAATTACATTGATTTAGACTTTATTTTTAGAACAATTTCAGAGTTATAGAAAAATTGAGAAGCCAGTACAGATTTTATATACCCCAGATCCAGTTTTTTCTATTAATAACTTACTTTAGTATGATACATCAATTACAGATAACAAACTAATAATTATCCACTAAAGTCTATAGTTTATTTCGATTTTATTAATTTTTATCTAATGTCCTTTTTCTGTTCCAGGGTCTCACTTAGGGCAATGACATCTGATATGGTATCCTATCTCTTTAGGCTTCTCTTGGCTGTAGCAGTTTCTCAGACTTGTCTTCTTTTGGTAACCCTGACAGTTTTGGGAAGTACTGCTCCATCAGGTGTTCTGTAGGATGTCCCTTACTGAAATTTATCTGATAGTTTTTCTCATGGTAAAAACTGGTTTATGGGTTATTGAGAGTGTCCTTTGTAGGGACATGGATGAACCTGGAAACCATCATTCTCAGCAAACTGACGCAAGAACACAAAATCAAACACCGCATGTTCTCACTCACAGGAGGGTGTTGAACAGTGAGAACACCTGGACACAGGGAGGGGAGCATCACACACTGGGGTCTGCTGGGGGGAATAGGGGAGGGACAGTGGGGGGTGGGGAGTTGGGGAAAGATAGCATGGGGAGAAATGCCAGATATAGGTGAAGGGGAGGAAGGCAGCAAATCACACTGGCATGTGTGTACCTATGCAACTATCTTGCATGTTCTTCACGTGTACCCCAAAACCTAAAATGCAATTTAAAAAAATACTCATTTCCCACTGCACTTTTCTTAACAGTTTTTAGAAATGAGTAGCTATACATAGCCCACACCTTCTTGGGGGTTATGCATTACCTTTTTGAGGGAAGAATACTTACATAAATTATTTGTAATGTTTCTGCACAAGAGATTCATCTGCTCTTCATTTGCTTCTATATTTAATCATTTGCTTTTGTCCGTATTGATTCATGGATATTTATTTAATACTTTGGGTTATAATTCAGTACTGCTTTATTTACCTTGTGGCTAAGTTAGTTAACAGCCGTGGCCATAGGAGACACTTTTATTTGGCTCCTGTTTCCCTTTGATATATCCCCATCACTGTCTTTTGGTTTTTGGGTTTTATTGAACACTTCTTTATTTTTTGGCACCATGAGATACTCCAGGCTTCTCTTCTATATTCTCTACCCAAGTCCTAGAATAAACTGTTTCTCCAAGGAGCCCTGGTTCTTTTTATTGGAGACTAGAATTGGAAACCAAGAGCTGGGTGGTAGTGCTTGTTGCTACTAGGGAATCATTGCTTCTATTCTCTCTCAATTGACAAGTGGAGAAGTGTTTACTATGTATACTAACCTGTTATATACATAGCTACATATCGTGTTTGTGTGTGTGTGTGTGTGTGTGTGTGTGTAACGATCTGTATCTATGATAAGCTAAACGTGAGTTTGTGCTGATGTCTTCTACCCTAATGCTCTACCACATGGATCATTCTGGCCACCTTCTCTTGCTTCTCTGTAAGCTCTCACTCCAGCAGTAGGAGACCTGGTTCCCACCATACACCATTCATTTACTTAATGCCCACTTCCATTTTTTATGACTTATCTTAGTTACCAAAATATTGTTGGAGCTTGATGTACCCGTTTTCATTGTTACTGAGACTTATTTCAAGGTCAGTCTTACCCCCAGGCTAATTTTTATGATGCCATAAAAAGTACAGATTTTAGAGTTCTCCTATTCTACTCTATTAGCTGTGTGCCTTAGTAAGTTTTTTAACTTTCCTGAAACTTAGTTTTTTGATTTTGGAAATGAGATTACAATAAAACCTTGGCAAGGTTTTGTGTTTAGATATACTGTGTTTATAAGCAATGTTTATGTGCTGCTGGAAATGACCCAGTGGAGTATGAAAAAAAGTATAAAATTGAAGCAAGAGTGGCTGGTGGCTGGCAGTCAGGCTCAGCGTGTGAGTGGTGAGGCTGGTCTTCCAGGAATGAAGACATTATTTTGCTCTACACATAGGATGCCAGTCAGTATGGCTTCCAATGGCTTCCCCAGCATGTTCAGCTGCCCAGGTGCAGGCATGGCACAAGAGAGGGCTTATCCATGGGTGCTGTTTGGTCTGAGGCAAAAGACAGAGGGGTGTAAGGAAGTTAAAGATATTGGGAATGAAATTATTTTTTATGATGAATTATGAACTCTAACTGGTTGAAAGGGAACGTGAAGGAATAATATTGTTGATAGGGAATGAAAAAGTGGAAAGATAAATAGATTATGTGTTTCTTGGGGTCTGGATTAGTGGGAATTGTTTTACTAAATGAAGTAGAAGTTCATATGACAGTGTGGTAAGAGAAGACTGACTGCTATCTGCATTATGAAGGTAGTGCAGTTGTCAGGGAAGATAGGACCTATGATACGGCCATGAGAATGAGTGACTGGGAAATGATGACGGTAAAGGTTTTTGGTCTGGAAGCAGGGTCAAGAAAGAGCCCAGGAAGCAGGATGGATTCTCCAGTAGAATGTTGACATTATGAAGAATGGGGACGGTAAGAAGTACGGCAAGGAAAATGTTAAGCCAGGACGACCTGTCCTCTTCAGAGAAGGAGAGGGATGCCTGGAGGTCAGTGGAGGAAACACAGGTGGATAGTGAGTTATACAGCTTTGTATGATGAACTTAAAATGAGCCAGGATTTTTAAAGAAGGAAGGAGAACAACTGGTTTGGAGTGTTCCTGAGGTACTTGACCATGCCACCCACCCCCACTCCCCGCCAAAAAAAAAAAAAAAAAAAAAAACCAAGCAAATAAAAAAACATTCTCTAATGAGAAGACTGCAAGGGAAGTAGTAGTGTCCTCAGAGGATAGCCCGGCTTAGTCAGAGGAAGAAAAAGAATGGGCCTTTCAGAGAACTGAAGGGTATGTGACGGTAAAGTTCTGACAAAACCTCCAGTTGCAGAAACAACAGGGTAAAGATTCAGGAGAATGGGAACTTGAGTCATGTTAGGAAATGTATGGAACCTATATATGGAGATTAGTAAGGGTGATAAGAGATGGGGTGGGACACTGTGCTGAAGTAATCAGGGCCATGTGGAATGGTGGGATTGGTCCTAATGGGTTACAGCACCCACCTGGGAGATGTGGAGGAGGCTGGCCACTGGCTCACCCAGGGGATTCACTGGTTGCTCACTCAGGCAGGTTGTGGGGTGTATTGCCCTAGGAGAGTCCTAAGCTTTGGGCAATGGAGCCTTTGTAGCTTTATCTGTTAAAAACAGGGAGGCTAATTACCAGTTAATCAAATTTAATGAGACAGATGCATAATATCAATTATTATTTGTACCACAGAGTAGATACTCCCCAAAAAACTTACATCTCTTCCTCTTTTCTTGTTTGGCTACAAGTAAACAAAAGCCTTTGTGTCCAGTGACTTAGAACAACTATCTCAATCTATGTATTCAATTTCTATAAAATTGGCTCCTTTTTAAAACAACAAAATGTTCATATTGATTACTCATTGATAATTCCAGGAAGGAGAAACATCCTTGAAAGTTAGTTTACAGTTGAACTCTGATTGTCTAAAAACATCTGGAGCTGAAGTCCTCCAGGCATTTAAGTACTATACTTCATATTTTCATTCCCTATTGTGTAATCATACACAGTGTTCATTATTTGCAAATATTTGTGAATTAGCCTACTTACTAAAAATTATCTGTACTCCCCCTATCAGTACTTGTGGTGTTTTTACAATTATTTGTGGACATGTGCAGAGTGGTAAAAAATTTGAGGTACCCAACAATGTGCTTGTTCCCAGCTGAGGTCAAACAAGGTGATGCGCTTTCTGTTTCTAGCTGTCATACTGTAAATAAATGTCATTTTCATGGTCTATTTAGTGCCACATGTTTTTTACTTTTATACTTTTTGTTGATGATTTTGCTGTTTAAAATGGCCTCCCAAGCATAGTACTGAAATGCTGTCTTGTGTTTCTAAGCATAAGAAAGCTGTGATTTGCCTTCTGGAGAAAAGCATGTGTCAGGTAAGCTTAGTTCAGGCATGAGTTACACTGCTGTTGCTGTGAGTTCAATGTTAATGAATCAACTTTATATATATAAAGGTGTCTTTAAACAGGAACACACATAATGCAACAGTGACATAAAACAAGGTATATAATGAACAGTTGATAAAAATGTCATAACCAGAGGCTTGAAGATGCTTGACCCTGTATTTCCCTTGGAGCAGTAGTTCAATATTTGCTAATTCAGCATTTGCAGCATCTTTATATCATAACTGCTGCAAATAGCAAGAATTGGCTATAGTTTGTAATGATTTCCTTTGAGGAGGATTCGCTTACATCGCCTTTCATTGTCAGCAAGAGATAATCTCAAACCTCTTTGGTAAGTGGCCCAGGAGCATGGTACAGAGAGAGGAGAATGAGAATTACTCAGGGTTTTTAGGACAGCTGAAAAAAAAAATGGCTTTCATTGAACAATGACTGTTAATTGAGAATTAGGCCGGTGGGGTAGATCTAATAGTACAGGAGTGCTTCCGACACATTTATTAAGCACTTTCTCTGTGCTAGACTAGATTCTGGGATTACAGAAATGATGTGCAAAGGTCTCTACGCTCAAGAGCTCATAATTTTTAATCCCTCCCTCCCTCACAACACCCCACACATGAAGTATTGAGTGTGTGCTGGCCATTATTATAGTGCATTACACACTTTAGTCCATTTAATCTGCAGGATGACTCTCTAGGAGGTACTATTACTATTGTCATGTTTTATTTTTATTTTTTTAATTTAATTTAATTTTATTATTGTTTTGAGACGGAGTCTCACTTTGTTGCCCAGGCTGGGATCTCAGCTCACTGCAACCTCTGCCCTCTGAGTTCAAGCAATTCTCCTGCCTTAGCCTCCCTGGTAGCTGGGATTACAGGCACCTGCCACCATGCCCGGCTAATTTTTGTATTTTCAGTAGAGATGGGGTTTCACCATGTTGGCCAAGCTGGTCTTGCACTCCTGACCTCAAGTGATCCACCTGCCTTGGTCTCCCAAAGTGCTTAGATTACAGGTGCGAGCCATTGCGCCCTGCCCATAATTGACATTTTTTAGAGGAAGTCACTGAGTTCAGATAACTTGCCTGAATTCATTTGGTATGTGGAAGAACCAGGAATGGGTCCCAAATAGTGAAGCCACTCAGGCCCTCAACCATGCATCTACATTGCCTTTTGTGGGTGGGGAGACAGATATAGAAACAGACAAGAACAATTCCAAGTTGCAGGTGTTCTCTACTGGCGATGCACAGAGAGGCTGAGAAAGCTCAGAGAAGGAGCCCCAAAGCCAGTCGCACCTCTGGAGACTTCAACAGTAGTAGGAGAGAGAAGGCGTGATCTAAAGACTTCTCAGCAGAGGAAAGAAGGCTCAGAGATGACTGCCTGGAATCAGAGTTCTAAACCATAGCTGTGTATGAGCTGTCAGGGATCCCATGAGGCCAGCCTTCAAGAAAACAAGCTTTTGTCAAAGAAGATAATCACTCTGATGGCCTATCCCCACTGAGTGTGATTAAGTGCAGTTTCAGTGTACTTTCCATCAGCATTGACTTTTAATAGTGATTCTCCTGATGCCAATAGGAAATAAAAGCCAGTTTCATCTGGAAAACAGTAAAACCATTAGTGCTTTAAGTTTTCATAGGTAAGGGACAGATTTTCATCATTGTTCCCACTCCCACACAGAGCTCCTGAAGAGCAAAGTTTGTAAGTCAGCAAGAATATAGCATATCAAAGGGACACTCAGGGCTGGCGGCCCAGAAAAATTAGGCAGATAGAGGCATTTGTGTCAGTGTGAGTTTTCCTCTTGTGGTATGATCTGATAAATTCAGAAAGCATTCCTGCACTGGGAAAACGAGGGTCTAGGGCTCCCCAGCCCCTCACTGGGTAGTCGTAGCTGGTGCAGACATCAACACCACGTGGCGTCAGCTCAGCCAGCTAAGGACAGACCCACAGTGATTCATCAGTGCCCTAGCATACCTGCCAGTGCTGCACCTGACAACCTTCAGTAGCTCAACATCTGAAACAGGTGCTGGATTGCTGAGGGTGCATCCCCATATTCTGTGTCTGATCTCTGTTTGTACTAACTATTGGCACACCCCCCATTATCCTGTGATTACCCTGATGGCTGGAGAGAATGCAGAGAAGATGCTATTCCTCGAGTGGAAGCTCCGAAGTTCTTACTTATATTGGTGACTGAAACCAATAAAAATTATAGATGAACAGAAAAATAAAATAAAGGTAACACAACATTGGAAATCCCATGGGAACATTATAAGGGAGTAATTTTTTATTAGTGGTTTTCTTGGTGTTCTTATAAAATTAAGATAGGATCTTCCAATTTCCCTTTCTTTTAAGTTTAAGGAATGCCTTGCTTCACAGCCACATTATATGCAGGCTTAAAGGACATTTCCAGTTCTCAGCTACTGGAGAGCTATTCAAAGATGCATCATTAGTATTCTGTTTACCTATCTATTCCTACAGCTCATCATTAGCGTTAAATAGGTTGTTCTGCCTTGAGTTGAGACTGAATAAATGAAAATGTGCTTGGATTTCCACTGGTATGTTTTGGTTTCATCCATCTTGTTTATGTCAGGCATTAAACCTCAGACAAACCATTGTTGGACTACTGGTGAAAACACAGAGTCTTGATTCATCTAAGTGACCATTATCACAGTAAATCTGAATAGAGATCCAAGTCATAGATTCATTGGTTGTCTCACCTGGCCGTGGTGTTAATCAGCAATTTGTCCCTGGCTATATGGCAAGCACAAAAAGAGCTATGGTATTTTATGTACCAACTATGGTTGTTATTGTCTGGAATAACATTGTTAGAATGCTAAGGCTGAAATTGGCGCAGTAGAGAACAGTATCACAATCTATTAGCAATGTCTACCATGAGTGCTGGCAGAGAAAAATGGGTCAAGTGAGACCTGTGTTTTTTTATTCCTGGATTAAAGCTGCAAGATTTGAAAACCAGTTCTACCTGGGAATCCTTAGGTGGGTGAAGAATGGACCATGTTCCTCCCAGGTTTCCAGGTGGAGTATGTAGTTGGGAGAGAGTGTTTATCTTCCTCTTTGTTATGCTACGTTGGTCCCTCCTCTTAACCCAACAAGGTTTTGTGAGTTCCTATCATTCATTTGAAGCCTCATATCTTTCCTTAAAAAAGCAGAATGAGGAGAATGCAGCTTGAGGAGTAAATACAGATAAATGAGATTTTGAAGCAAGCCCACTCTCTAAAACTCCTCTGTAAGGGGTCTCTGATGTAGAATGCCTCTGTCCTGGTCTAACAATCTCAGTCCACAAACACCAGTTCTTTGGTCTGCTATAAATCCCCAGGTTTCAGGGCAGGATGAAAGTCTATGGGTATTGAAGGAACATTGAAGGTCAGGAAGAAAAGCTGAACCTCACCAAAGCAGAGAGAGATCCAGGCAATAGCAGTTACTGAAAGGATCTGAAAATAGGTGAACACATCTTTTGCCAAATAGGGATATAGTTATATTCTCAGGGGCTGGGCTGTTTAAAACCACTGTATTGCCTCTTTCAGATAGAAGCTCAGAAGTTTTGCTGTGCTCCAAGCCAGGAGTCAGGGAAATCTTTGAAAATACAAGGGGAAAACCTTGGCGATTTCTCATTTGGTTGGCCTGAGGGAGAGCTTTGCCATCTTTTTGCTACTTCAGCATTACATTTGCACTGAGCCTTGGAAAGGTGGGAACTGTGATATGGCTGAGATACAGGAAGGCTATAACTGTGAGCAGAAAAGCCTAGAGAGAATTCCTGGAAGGCTGAATTCCTAGAAGGCACAACTATTCCTGGACTCTGATTCTGTGAAATGAAATTATACCCACATTGATATCCATTAGCTCCTGTTATATAAGCTTATCATTTGTCCTTAAATACAGACTACATAAAATGAGGAATGAATTGGAGGCAGAAGAAAAAGGGAGGGAAATACATTTAGCACCAAGCTCTGAGCTTGGAGGTGAAAAGAGTCATTGGTGTGAACCAGTGGCTGCCCTCCCATAGCCTACTGCCTAGTAAGAGTAGTCTCATAAGTGCACAGATGACTCTGAGACCCAAGAAGAAGGTGCTAAGAAGGACTCTGGGCCTTCAGAAGAGGGAGGAATCACCCAGCAGAGGGCAGGGCTAGGAGTAAATAGAGAAAGGAGCAGTGGATGTGTATGCATGCATTTGTTCACTCAGCTCTTTTACTAGTCATTCGTCCAGCATTACAAATCCCCTGTTGGGCTGGGGACATAGAGGTGACTAAAGCTCAGTCTTTCCTCTGAGGAAGTTCAGGAATATCTGGAGCAGGAACTTGCCTGTAGAGAAACACATGCACTTTATAGCTTTATGGGTGCTCTAATAGATCTGATGGGCAAGGGGGCGGGCAGGCAGGACTGGGCTCTGTGAGCCTTCATGTGGCACTCTGGGGCAAATTAGAAAATGATGCCTCTGCCAGGCGAACATTACTCACAAAAATATAGCTTGACAAACAGAGGTGACATTGTGCAAATTAGGAGAATAGGTTCCATTTTCCTTCCTAACTCAGCATCCAGCCACAGTGTTGACTTAGCCGATGAAGCACAGGAGTTTCCAGTGCCCTTACATAGGGTGCAACCTGCACAACTGTACATGGTATGCCTGCCGCAGTGGGCAGTGGCAGTATCTAGTCGGTGTCCTGGCTTTGATGCTGTGGAACCTTATACAACCCACTTGCCCTCTCAGAGTCTCATTTCCTCTACATACAGAATACAAACCATAAAGTGCACCTACCTTGATTGCTGGGAGCTGCAATCAAATGAGATAATGTAGATAGTGGTGTTCTGGGCCCCAGAAGGCTCTACACCAAAGTTAAATATTATTCGGTAGAGATGTGTCCATTAATTTATCAGGGAAGTCTTTAATAAGTCTTCTGGTGAGTTAACTTCCCATAGTGCCTCTTGCCTTGCTTGCTTCTCTCACACCTACCTTTTACCATCAGCCCCACCAATCCACAGACTTACTCCTTATTTATTGAGAGACCCCTTGTTTTCAGAATTTTAGTCAAGAGGAAGATTTTCCATGGATACAAGTTAGAACTTAATAGTATCCTTTGGGTGGTACCTTGCTTAGTTTCTTGCAAAAAGGATTTTCTTTAAGAGGACATAGAAAATAAACAATCAAGAAGTGTTTGTCCCCAGTGGCTTTATTGGAAAACATTATTGAGCCAAATGAACTGAGCTGAACATTTGCATTAATTAAATTGACCATAAACCCAGCTTAATGTTTCATTTCACCTTTCTCCTGGCACGATGGTGCCTAAGTGTTTTGGAACTCAGACACATGCCTGCTGGCAGCGATGGCTGAGAGTTCAGTGACAATCAATGTTTATAATCAAAGAAGATTAAACTTGATATTAATTAACGGAAATCTAATGGTCAACACAAATGTGGGACAGAGAGGGCCAAGCCTGTGGCACGTTGGTAGAACTGAAGGTAATTAAACAGTAGATCCTTCTGGAAAGAAAAGCTTTTGTTATTATTGAGTTAACTGTGTTCTTGAACCCATGGGGGACCACACCAAGTGTTGCAGGAAGTTGAGACTACGTGAAATGTAGCTCCCAAACTGCACCTACAGGGTACTTCTGATCCCAGAGGATGTTGAAGGAGAATAGAGAGAGGGGTTACTCCAGGGTTCAGTTCGCAGCTCCATCAGTCACTAGCTGTGTGATCTCACCAAAATTGTAAAACCTCTCTCTGAAGTTCAGTTTTCTCATTTGTAAAATAAATGACAGTCATAACTATGCATATCTCAGAGAAGTTTTGTGAGGATTTGGTGAGATATGTTATGGTAGAGACAGAAAGAAAGAGAGAGGAAAAGCAGGCCAGCTTCTTGAGCCAATGTTTGCTGGGCCTCGAAGCCAATATAGGTAGTTCATGCTATTAAGCCCATTTTGATGAATGAACATGCTGAGGAAATTTCATAGTGAAAGAGGATGCAATGGCTGCCATTAGTTGGAGGCCACTAAGTGCTGCTCATTCATTGCCTCTCACCTGTGATACTTGGAACTGCCTAACACAGGTGAGGAGATGCACACTCAGAGAAGTCAAGTGATATGTGAGAGCCTGGGCTGGAGGCGGACTCATACCCATATGCATCTGGCCCCAGAGCCTGGGTTCCACCCTACTCTACCATGGATGGGTTCAGCTGCCTGGACATGTCTGTGGGAGAGAGGAGGCTTTGTCAGTCACTTTGTCAGACACTTTTGTGGCAAATGAGACAGGGTCCCTGGATGGGAGGTGTCTGCCATCTGGTTATTAGGGCAGAATTTGCAAGCCTGAAGCAAGCCAAGAATGGAAGACCACATGTTACCTGCCAGCAACTCTAGTGCCTCCCATCCAGATGATTCATACATTGGATCAGTAAGAATATAAAACCTCTGTATGACGCCTGGTCATGCATAGTTAGGAGGATGGGGAGCTGTGGGTGCTAGGGTGGTGGCAGGTTCACCTTGTAGGTCTGTGTATCTACAATTGGAAACTGTGGTCCAGGAAGTGGCAAGTGCCACGGGGATACGCAGCATTTCTGGCTAATTTCCTCACACCCACAGAATTATTGGAGCTTTATTCTTTCTTGAAAAGCACATGAATTTTACCTAGTTGCTGGTAGCAGAACTCCAACACCTGTAGTCAAGAGCAGTCTGCGGCCCTAGGGGAAGTCGTGCAGCTCCCTCCCCATCATTATGCTTCTCTGACAGACCTGGGAAGATGTCTGCATTTGACCTCTTGTTCTAGAACAGAGACAATTTAGCACCTTTGGATAGTCTTGCAACAAAGTAATTTAAGAGGAATTACTCCCAAACATCCTCATGCTGGATAATTCTTTAGCAGCCTCTCTGGGTGATTTCCTTCCCGGGGAGCTGCGTAATCACTTTGCACTGGCTCACCAACCAGCTGATGGCTCGGTGCATCATTGCTCCCGATTGAATAGATTTAGAGCACCATTGCATTCTGTGATCATTCATCTCAAAATCTCTTGGAGGTCACCTCTGCTCACCAGGGTCCCAGACACAGGAGATGGCAGAAGCTCAAATGCCAGCTCATGTACAAGCGGGAAAGGGCAAGCGGCAGGTTATTTGGTGTGCCTCTATTTGCCCGCTTCCCCTCCAGGCTAATTACTTATGCCACTGAAAGGTGTCTTAGTCTGTTTGGCTGTGATAACATTGTTACTGTACACTGAGTTTACCCCAGTGTAATATATACACTGCAAATATTCTGTTTATAAGAACAGAAACTTATTTCTCACAGTTCTGGAGGCCAGAAAGTCCAAGATCAAGGCACCAGCAATTCAGTGTCTGGTGAGGGCCCATTTCTGTCTTTTTTTTTTTTTTTGAGATGGAGTCTCACTCTGTAGCCCAGGCTGGAGTGTGCTGGCACGATCTCGGTTCATTACAACCTCCACCCCCCGGGTCCCGGTTCAAGCAATTCTTCTACCTCAGCCTCCCAAGTAGCTGGGACTACAGGTACAAGCTGCCATACCCGGCTAATTTTTGTATTTTTTAGTAGAGACAGGGTTTCACCATGTTGACCAGTCTGGTATTGAACTCCTGACCTCATGATCCACCTGCCTCGCCCTCCCAAAGTGCTGGGATTACAGGCGTGAGCCACCATGCCCAGCCGAGGGCCCATTTCTTATAAATGGTAACTGCTGTGTGTCCTCATATGGTGGAAGAAGAAAAGGGACTAACAAGCTCCCTCAGGCCTCTTCTTTTTGTGCATTTCTTGAATGTATATTTTACGTTCAGGGGTACATGTACAGGTTTGTTATCTAGCCAAATTGCATGTCATGGGGGTTTGGTGTACAGGTTAGTTCATCACCCAAGTAATAAGCATAGTACCCAGTAGGTAGTTTGTCAGTTTTCTGCCTCCTCCCACCCTCCGTCCTTAAGTAGGCCCCCATATCTGTTGTTCCCTTCTTTGCATCCATGTATTCTCAGTGTTTGGCTCTCACTTATAAGTGAGAATGTGTGATATTTGGCTTTCTGTTCCTGTGTTAGTTTGCTTAGAATAATGGCCTCCAGTTCTATACATGTTGTTCTAAAGGACATGATCTCATTCTTTTTTATGACTACATAGTATTCCACAGTGTATACATACAACATTTTCTTTATTCAGTCTACTACTAATGGCATTTAAGTTGATTCCATGTCTTTGCTATTGTGAATAGTGCTACAGAGAACATGTGCATGCAGGTGTCTTTATGGTAGAATGATTTGTAATACATTAGACTGACACCCAGCAATGGGATTGCTAGGTCAAATGGTAATACCATTTTCAATTCTGTGAGAAATTGCCAAACTACTTTCCACAGTGACTGAACTAATTTGCATTGCCACCAGTAGTGTATCAGCATTCCCTTTTCTCTGCAACCTCTCCATCATCTGTTATTATTTTTTATAGCTTAAGTTCTGAGATACATGTGTAGAATGTGCAAATTTTGCACATGTGCCATGGTGGTTTGCTGCACCCATCAACCCATCATCTACATTAGGTATTTCTCCTAATGCTATCCGTCCCCTAGTCCCCCACCCCCCTACAGGCCCTGGTGTGGGTTGTTCCCCTCCTTGTCTCCATGTGTTCTCATTGTTCAACTCCCACTTATGATTGAGAACATGTGGTGTTTGGTTTTCTGTTATAAAGGCACTAATCCCATTCAGAAGGCCCCCCCTTATGGGATAATCACTTTCCAATGGCCCCACTTTCTAATACCATAACTTTGGTGATTAGCTTTCAACACATGAATTTTAGGGGGACACAAACATTCATGCCATAGCAAAAAGACTATGTGTTCATTAGTACATGAAGCTGCTTCTGAACCCAACTAGTTTTACAAATAAGAAAAGCTCATGAAAGTCACACATTACGTGTGCTTTTATAATGCAGACACTGGATGTGTAGGATCTCAGCTAATCTGCAAAATGTGTTTACTTAAACCGATGAACACTGAGTTCTATAATAGAAATACAAACAGAACCCAATTCAGAATTCTCTAACCTCCTTTACTATTCTCAGTTGTGATAATAGCAGTGTTTAGCGCAGCTACCAGGGCAGTTTTTCAAAGTGAATGCTGTTAAATTTCTGCCATTCTGGAATTGGTGCATGTGTGTCAAGAAGGGGAGATGTGAGAGAGAAGCCGGATAAAGGACAACCTTCTCTATATTTAGTTTGCTCATGTCTAGATTCCTAGAAAATCATGTAGCGATATTGGGGGGAAAATATAAGCAGTTTTTGAACGAGCTAGATCTAGGCTGACAGCCTAGCTCTTCCAAAACTAGCTGAATGGCCTTGGACAAGTTACCTCTGATTGCTAGCTGCAGTTTCTTCTTCTTTATACCAAACACAGAGTAACCATGCAGTCAATAGCCATATGCTGTGAATAAGGTCAGCAATTGATATCTCATGGGGTAAATACAAAGACAAATAGATTCTATGTGGGAAAGGGTGTGCCTAGAATACAGTAGCCAATCAGTAAGGTTATAATAATTAGAATGACTATTTGAACATTAATATTCAGTAGTTTACATCTAATTGTATTGATTACTAGATGGGAAAATCATGACATCTTTAAGGAAGGTTGTGATTGACACTGTTCCTTTCAGTCCTGGCTCAGTTTTGAAAAATGTGAAGAAAGTAGCTCTTGCAGACAGTTCTTTGGGTTTCATATCCCGATCCCCATGTCCTCTTTGCCTCTCTCACTCAGTGATCATTTGATATATTCAGAATCAGACAAAGAAGCATCCAAGGTGAGGGAAGCATCTTCTTCATGTTTTGAGGGCAAACTTCCTAAAAAGTGACTTTGCCTGTGAAGTCAGATTCACCCCAGTAATAAAACATTTATTCCTATGGGTTGGAAAATATACTCATTTTCCTCCTCTTAAAAATATTCATTATCATAACACACACCACCAGAACCTGCCAGAGGATGGGAGGTAGGGGGAGGGAGAGCATTAGGACAAATACCTAATGCATGCGGGGCTTAAAACCTAGATGATGGTTGATGGGTGCAACAAACTACCATGGCACATGTATACCTGGGTAACAAACCTGCACACTCTGCACATGTATCTCAGAACTTAAAGTAAAAAAATATATATAATATATAAATATATAATATATATAATATATATAATATATATAATATATAATATATATAAATATATAATATATATATTATATATAAATATACACACACACACATATATATGTTTATATATCATCCACTGTGCTGCAAGATGCTTTTCTCATGTCACATTCAGTTGACTCTCACAACAATATTAGAGCTGAAGAAATGAAAGCTTCACAGGTACATGTGGCCTCAGGATGACTTCAGAAATTATACTTTTCTATATCACATATGAATAGGGATAATAATAATCAGGTGCAGAAGAACATCTGTACAAGCCATTGAGTGGTTAAGTGAACCACCATGTCAGAGCCCCAAGGTCTGGAACAGATTTGGTGCCTAGATGGATGCTAGTTCTTCATCGCCCTCTTCTAAAACCCAGCAAGGACTTCCTGAGAAAGCCCAAAGGAGCAATTCCTCAGGGTAACTCAGCCACTCTACTGACTCATGGTGGTAGATGTCAGAGCACTGGGAAAGCCTTCGAAAAGTTGAATCCTACGAATGTAGTCATGGAAAGGCATTTCGTAGTTGATCATTTCACATCACTAAGAAGAATGTCCTTATCTACTGTGAGTGACTCTTTGGGCACTTGGCTCAATTCCAAAGGAGACAGGACTGGAGCAGCTCACAAAACAACAGGGGATGTTTGATGGTTGAACTCACAGAACCACAGGAATGTGACCACCATCTTCCTCAAGTGACACATGTTGAGCATAGGTTACAGCTCAGCTTCCTCCCAGCTCCAGAGCAGGAGCCAGAAAGAGCCCGCCTGCTGCACCATTATAACCTCTGAGACAGTGTCCTGGGAGGCTTGGCCTGGTAACATTGATCTTACTACACAGGACTTGGAGTCTTTTGGCTCCTCCCATGTGCTCTTCACGGGAGGGTCAGAATGAACCATACGTCTACTAAGGAAAGGCCACATAGGTTAACACTCTGCTTCCTAGATAAGAAAGTATGACAGAGTGACAAAGTGCTCTGGCATTGCTTAACCCGAGTGCCTGGGAAGAGCTCTGACTGAGGACAACCTTGACAACAAACCCCTGCTGCTTGTGAGGGAGGCTGGACCAGCTCCCCAAAGTCTGATGGAAGCTACCCCAACTCTGTCCATTCAGCTAATCTTGATGTTAATTATTTAAATTGGCCCTGTTTTATTTTGTAAAGCTGCCAACCATGAGCCAGCATCTTCAGACAGTAATAGAACAAAAAGGCAGAAAGAGTTATGCTCACCTGCTCTGAAAAGCCTGCACATGCAGGGCATTGGGAGAACTGAGACAGGGCAGGTCATCAGGCATGTTGTCCACCAGGTCTGGGATGGGGTGCAGAGTGAGCAGTTTGCCAGCATTAATGTAAGGTGCATCTTGAGAAGGGGAAGTATCTATCTACAAGGAGGTAAGCAGAGGTCTGGGCTCAAGTCGCAGTGGTCTCATCAGATGTGAAGAAAGAGGAAAGGCTATCGAGGGTAAAGGAGTCACAGGATCAGAGAGACAAACAACAGGCACAGATCACAAAGCAGAGAGTGAAGTGGGTCAGAATTTAAGCTGGGAATCAGGAAATGTGCCAGACACTTCACTCTTGTGAAACAGCAACTTTGGCAAGCATGGAGGCAGGGAACAGGGTGGGCTCCTGTGGCTTTGCTCCTCAGTCTTCAGCACCTAGTCTACTCTTTGGAAGACAGCTTTTGGGATCCTGGAATTGCATTGTCTGTGGTTGGAGAGATAGAAGTGTCTGGATATCTATGCACCCCACCCTGGGGCAGCCATTCACTGGACAATGACTGTCCAGTGAAGAAGTGTAAAAGTCCAGCTTCCTTGCCTCAGATTGGGGCAACTATGATATTTAACTTGCATACCAAATTTCCCCTGCAGAACCAGGCCGAAGCCACCTTCCACAGGACTCCACCTGAAATCGCATTCTTGCTTGACTTCCTCCTTTCCCTGTCCCAAAAACCCTTCCTTACAGCTATCCTTTGGGAGGATTTTTTTTTTTAAGTGATGAAGTCTCACTCTGTCACCCATGCTGGAGTGCAGTGGCATACTCAGAACTCACTGCAGCCTTCAACTCCTGGGCTGAAGTGATCCTCCTGTATTCCTGCCTCAGCCTCCTGAGTAGCTGGGACTACAGGCACCCAGCTTTTAAAATTATTATTATTATTATTATTATTATTATTATTATTAGTGGTAGTAGTAGTAGTAGGCACGGGGTCTTGCTATGTTGCCCAGGCTGGTTTGGAACTCCTGGCTTCAGGCAATCCTCCCACCTTGGCCTCCCAAAATGCTGGGATTACAGGCACCAATCACTCACTCAGCCAGGATTTCTTAATGAATCATGTTTACAAGAACCAGCATCTCGGTGCCTTCTGCTAGGAAGCCCCACTTAAGAAGTCACCTTACTCTCTGTACCCATGCTGGTTCACCACTGCAGAAGTGGGTTCTGAGCTCCTGCTGTGTGCTCTGTGCAGCTGTCACCACTGTGCTCAGGTCCCACTCCCTTGACACTTACTTCCAGCTAGGAAAGCAGCAGAGTAACTGCACAAGCCATGGGGAGTAAATACAAAAGGGTACAGATAATTAATGGAAAGACTGAGGTCGATGTGGACTATGGTGGTTGGCGAAGGCTTCCTGGATGTTACAGGCTTATGCTTGGTCTTGAAGGGTAGGAGTTAGGCTGAGGGAGGATCGCAAGCAGGGGCTCATCATGAACACAGATACAAAAGCAGTGACCAGGCGACCAGCACTGGGGCACTCGTGACCAGCAAGAAGGGAAGTCTGGCTGCCTGGGCTTTAACATGGGTTGAATAGAGAACTGGATACAAACTGCAGAGGCCTGCCTTTCAAGTTCCACCCAGAGAGCAAAGAATTCACCTTTCTTCTCCCCAGGAAGTATAGCTCCATGGGCATGGGAACAGTGGAAGATATGAAAAGTGGAGGCTGGCGCTAGTGTCTGGGGAAGCTGCGAACTGATAACACCTTGCCCACTCACAAGTAGCTGAGGATGCGTGTGTGTCCCCTAGGCATGCCCAATTTGAAGGCCCTGAGAGTCCATTTAACCTCCAGAAGGCAGTCTTTCCTTTGCTGTTTTCATTTCCATCTTCTTCTGGCTCACCATAGAGCTCATACTCTTTCCAGCCCAGTTATGGGTAAGCGAATAGAATAAAGAGCAGAAACAGAGTAAAGGCAGCCACTGTGTGGCCAGGTACTCTCTGAGTCTGGCTTTCTCCTGAGATGAGGAATTGAATGCAGGCATTTTAATTAGCAGGTAACCCCTGGAAGCTCCCACACAGGAGAACACGAGACAGGGAAAGGAGAGAAGCCAACCAGTGGTACAGTCATTAAGTGGTTACTGCTGTGGGCACGTGGGCTCCATTTGACTGGGGACCCTCTGAGGTATAATTAGGGTGACTAACTGTCCTGCTCTCCCCAGACTGACCATTTGGCCTCAGAAGTCTCACGTCCTGGGAATCCTGTCAGTCCCTCGAAAACTGGTGTGGTTGGTGTCCAGCATCACATAGAATGTGTACCAAAGGAGGGGGAAGTCTGAGTACTTGTGGACTTCTATTCCTCATTAGTTGAGTGTGGCCTCTAGAGGTTGGCACTTCTGGGCTGCCTCTCACAATCTATTATGGCACCGAAGAAAGCCTGTGGGCAGAGAATCAGGGAGGTAAGAAGCCGTCAGCACACGCAGGAACAGTCCGTGCAGTTGCAGACGTGGGCTGAGAGGATATGATAATATCTGTTACGAGTACCTGTGATTTCTGAGGTGCTTTGTATAGGCTCAACCATTTCATTGTCTCTGGACTCTTCAAGGAGGGGATGATGACATAAATTGCAGGTCTGAGGAGTTGAGTTGCTTCCCCCAAGGTCCCTGGCTTTGTTTCTGCTGGGGTGGTCTGCCCAGCCTGGGAGCCCATGCTCCTTGCTTTTCACATGCCGCCTCCAGTTATCTATTTATCCTCTAGCAATCTCCAGTTGCATTGGGCCTGAGAGAGATTCCTTCTGAATAGTTCTGCAGATGACTGCTACATAGAGTGGCTATCGAAAGCCATCCTAGAATTTACTTAGCAATAGCTCACCTTGAAAAATAACAAGGTTAAGGCTGAAGAATGTTCTATTCAATTCTGTTGTAATTAAGGAACTTTTCTGCACTACATGCTGCATAATTGAATTATACAAACGATTAATTTTTTAAAATAATTATTTGTAGATTTGTTTCCCCTATCAGTGCACTTAAAAAAAATAATATACTTCGCCACTTAATAAAGCAGATAGATGCTGTGGGAGAGCGAGTGGAGGAGATATTGTTTGCACTGGGTAGTTCCATCATCACTATTGATTGCACAGTCTTATTATTCACCTCAAAGACACCACAATTAATAGAAATGGAAATGAAGGGATATCCGTGTTCTGTGAGGCTTTATCGAAAGGGGAAATAAACAATACATGTAGACAAGTAATAATTCTTTGCTGGCCGTTGACAGCAATGCTTTCAGAGGAGGGATTAACCTGCATCTTAAACAGGCAGCCCAGGTTCTTTCTGCCAATACCTAGAGATGTTCTCCTTAAAGACCAGCTGTCAGAGGCTCACCCCACTGAAGACCCAGCTGTCCCCCAACCTGTCCCAGGCCCGTGGAATCAGTATGCAAGCAGGATCAGAGTGGTCTGAGGGGGCTCATGCCTAAAATTCCCCATGTATTGTATTCAGGACTGAACACTCTAAATTGGATTACAGTAAGTCATAGACGCATGGACAATTTCGGCCTGAATTAATGAGGTGAAAGAAGTCGGGGCAGACCCAGCTGGTCCTCAGTGTTATCCTGAGGCACGCGTGGTCCTCGCACAGGGCCCTGCCTTTTCTCTGGCCTCCTTTCCTAGTGCTTTTTGCTGTTATTCTCCACGCACCACACTGAGTGAGCAGGCCCCCACTGCTCTTCACAGCTTCCCTTGGGCTGCCCCTTTGCCTGTGACGCACCTTCTCTCCTTTTCCCAGGCTCATGGCTGCTCACCCTTCAGTATTTAGCCTTCCACTAACTCTAGCCCTCCTCCTGCCGGTCCCCTTTTATGGTTCAGCTTACAAGGCTGTGTCACCAGCAGACCATGAATTCTGCAAGGATACACACTGTGCGGCTTCACTCCATCCCCCAGGCCAGCCCTGAAGAGGAAGATGGCACAGATCAGTGCTAGGGGCTGTCTGTTGACTGGGATAGACTGAAACAAGCTTGTCTGACTCAGCCAACACAGTGACTCCTGAAGGTGTTTTGTTGTTTAGACACACGGTCTCTCTTCTGCCAAGCAGGAGTGCAGAGGTACAGAAACAGCTCACAGCAGCCTCTACCTCCTGGGCTGAAGTGATCTGCCCACCTCATCCTCCTGGGTAGCTGGGACTACAGGTGCTTGCCACCATGCCTGGCTAATTTTTTTAATTTTTTTCTAGACACAGGATCTCACTATGTTTCGCGGACTGGTCTTGACTCTTGAACTCAAGCAATCCTTCTGCCTCAGCCTCCCCAAATTCTGGGATTACAGGCATCAGCCACCATGCCTGGCCTCCCTTTTTCTGATTTGTATCCCTGTTGACCAGCTTTGCCTACTCTAGAACTATATATAAATAGAATCAGGCAGCAGGTGCATTTGTGCCTGGCTTTTTTCCCTCAACATTATACCTGTGAGATCCATCCCCATTGGCTCCTATGTACTCTGTACTCGTCCTATGCAGGGCTCCTCTATTCAGATATCTACTGAGAGAGCCCTTCCTTGTGAAGATAGAGAAAAGCCCAGGGCTGCAGGCAGAGCTCCCACTGGCTGTTGAGGGCTCTGTGGCTCAGCACCAGAATTCAGGACATCTGGACAGTGGTCAGGTGGTGCTATGTGATCAAGGATCCTTCTGGGGATATGGTTCAGGCCCACAAGCTGAAGGTGCTGCAGACCTTGATTCATTGAAAAACAAAAACAAAAACAAAAACAAAGCCTGAGGTATGCCGCCAGAAGGCGTTGCGTTGAGCTAGGAGACAAATGGAGGAGGAAGGAATTGTCACTGGTGGCTATGAACAGATGGCTATGTTCTCGAAACCCCCAATTTGCTCTGCCAAGTGGCCACTCTGATGTAATCTGCCTTTCTGATCACTGCAGTAATGCAGCTGTGTCTCTGCTCAGGCCCTAACAGGGAGAAATCTGGAAAGCAGGTGACATCTGCTTAACTGTGGTGGATGTGAGCCCCTCAAGGTCAGCAGCCCACCTTATATGTCTCTGTGTCCCTGGTACCTATCAGTAAAGTTACTGCCAAATGAAAAAAAAAAGGAAGAAATAAATGGGCCAATAGTTCCCTATTGGCATTCCTTTACTCCTTCAAAATAGCCTTGTCCAATATGACAGTCATGGAGAATGAGACCTTTTTCTCAGGCTGCCCTGGGGTTTCCACACCCATTAGCATCCAGCCGGTCTGTCCCTAGCATGACCTTGCAGGAGCACAATAAGTCACCACCTGGCAGCTGAAGCCGTCCCTTGGTGGCTCGCTCCACTCTCTTGTCAGTCCCTACCCAGTCCCTTTCCTCCCTGAGCCAGGGGCCCTGCTTTGTTCGATTCTGTGCCTACAGCCCTAGGGCAGCAACTGGGCCAGACAAGAGTAACTCAGCGAAGAGTGGGAGCATCAAACTGAAATATTCATGTCCTCTCTGAAATAAAGGGAGTTTTAGGCAAGGGAGAAGAAATGTGCAAAGTAGACTACATTCTGAGATTCCTGAATCTTACATAATAATATGTGTGCAAAAAGAAGTAAATATTACCATTTCAATATCCATGTTCTCTCCTGTACCCTGCCCCATTAGTACAATGCTGACTCTGTCATTTTGGGTCCTGGGTCTTTTTTTTGTGCAGAATCATGGTAATAAGTAAGTGGGAAAATGGAAGGGAAGAAAATCTGGCTGGATTTTTTTGCGTTGAAATAGGCATATACTGGTAGAGGAGAATAGGAGATATCCAGAAGGTAGAAGGAGAAAGGGCAACAAGAGACAGTTAGGGCTGGTTTGAGGAGAATTTTTCACAGTTTGGACAGTGAGGAAAGTAACTGGGAAGCAGCTGCCATGCCTATGAGGAACTGAGAAAGATAAGGAATGATAAGGACGTTTTGCTATGCATTATGAATGAACTCCCCCTTGAAGCTTGAATTTCTGCTCAGTTGCTTGGCTGTAGAACTAGAGCTTCTTGCAATGTGCCATGATGCAAGATGGGGCCATAGAGCAGGCTGGTTTTAGGTCACGTGCAATGACGCACCAGCCAAGTGGTAGGTGCACAGGGCACTGGGGAAGGTGGGAGAAGCAGGGCTGCTTCAGAGGAACTTGAAGAACTCGTCTGGGGTCAGTGTGGCCCTTTGTAAAACAAGGACTTTGGTACGCTAAATTGAATCTGGGATGGCAAATAACCTTTATCCAAAATTCAATTGAGATTAGTGGTGGAATCTTTCCAGGGTGCTGTACTGAGAAGGATTTGAGATAGGATTCAGGATCAGTAAGGCAAAAATAGCATGATTCACATAATTAGCAACATCTGTCCTGGATGTCTTAAAGAGAAGAATAGCCGTGGTTGAGTGTCTCAAAGGTTCCTTTCAAATCTTCAGGTCTAAGTGTAAGTGTGAGCCCATGTGAGTCTGTGTGTGTGACAGCCTCCCAGTGGGCGAGATGGCACATCATTTCCTATTGAAAGCTCATTCAGTGAGCCCTAGAACATAATATAAACAAATTCTTTTCATTTTAATAGATATTTAGGTAGTGTCTAAGATGTGGCAGGTATGGTGGGAGATATCAGGAAGGAGTGTTCCTACCCTCAATAAGCTCATGGACTTTGTGGCTCTTTCAGAAATGAAAACAAAAGCAAAACAAAACAACAAAATATTAGCTAACCCTGATCTCATCACCAATGGGGCAGCTGGTACCTGGGAAAGTGTATCGCAATGGCTCCTCATTTACAGTGGAACAAGACTGAGTTCTGTGGTCACTGCTGCTTTGCCTGTGTCTCTTAATCCAGAAACACATGGACCAAGGCAAAAAAGCCCTTCCAGTTACTTAATTACCTAATATACTCTGGGAGATGTTTCCAGGATCTCATTCATATTCCACTCATTGAGATTTGATGGACTGAAAAAATCTTTGTGTCTATTCTTCAACACACAGCTGATTAGAAGCAGCAAGTTTTGAGATCAGAAGTGGGGAGTGGATAATTTTAGAGGGAGTCCTCTGATTGAAATTAGCAATTAAACAGAGAGAGAGAGAGAGAGAGAGAGAGAGAGAGAGAGAGAAGCCTGAAAATCACACAAAACCAATGAAAGTCCAGCCTTAAGGGTGCTGTCCGCCTCACTCAACTACCTGCCCTCCAGGCACAAGTTGCTTTAGCTGCTCCATCAGATTAGCTAACTGGTCCAAAGAGGACCAGGGCACAGGGGCAGAGACATTTCCTGAAGGAGTCAGGCAATTGGCCACACTAATCCCAATGAAATAAAATTTAATAGTGACTTCATTTTGGGCACTAGACATACCAACCCAAAACTCTGTATGTGTATGTGTGTATGTGTGTGTGTGTGTGTCTGTGTGTGTGTGTGTGTTTGTGTGTAGGGTAATATGTACTTTGAACCTATGAGGTACACTTACATGACGTTCTACTTATAAGGTGTTCTGCTTACTTACACTATGTCTCTGCTTACGCTACTTACATGATGTTCTGTTCAGTCAATGACCCAGCTCTGAACTCTTACAAAATAGCTTGGTTTTAATGCTTCTTGGAATTCCACTCTGAACTCCTGAGGGAGGCACAATTTAATGGAGATGAACTGCTAAACTAGGTTTTTAACCCACATTCCCTTTAAGCCTCACAAAAGGAGGCTCAATCCCAAGTGGCACCGGTGCACAGAGGTGGCACCATGTTTGAGTGGGCCTGGAGGCTCTGGAGTGTGCCTGAGAGCATGAGGTGCCCAGAGAACAACCGCCACCTCTCGCTGGAGTTTACTGCTGCATATGGAACAAAGACCTGGTGAGGCAGAGCTTCAGATTCTCCAATAAGCTGAAAATAAGAACTTTTTGTGAAATCTCTCGAGTTGAAAATATTGGCAGCTAATTCAGTATTTTTAAAACACTCTATGAACCAAAGAAACTTGTCTGTGGCTTTTCTTGTTTTTTTGGTCCAAAGATTCCTCCCATATTTGTCACATCACATGTGATCTTCTTGTAGGGTTCTATTATCTTGTGTATATCAAGCAACCAACTTATAGTGTGGCCCAGTGATTTTCCAAAGGTGCCAGATCTGGTGGCCAGAGAAACTGAGTTTTGAAACTAGATCTCAATTCAAAAAGGACTCAGGTTTCTCTCACTATGCTGTTGTACAGTATGTGTATTACTTTAAAATTTATGAGAGTATCTGGAGTTTGGCCACTTGCAACTCATTCCGGCTAAGCTGAGCAAGGGACTGTTCCATCTCAAAAGATCCTTTGAACTGCTATTTCCAGAGGAAATGTGGCTCCTCAAGATTGCTTTCTCTGCTAAAATTGAGCTGTTGTCTCTCACCAGTGACATCCAGGGGCTGCTCAGTGGAGCTGGGGATGAGGTCCAATCCCTAAATCATGTTGTTCAGAGTTCCTATTTTCCTACTGTAAGCAGAAATTTATCTTTTTGGAATTTCTATTTTAAAAAAATAATAAGAAGTACTTTATAATATACAAGTTTCTAGAGACTAACATGGCAAACCTTGTTTTCCTGTTACTCAGCTTAGTAAATAAAGCATCACTAGTTCAGTGAAGCCCTATGTGCCCCTCTAACCAAATTTCCCATACATATTAATCACATGGAATTTGGTATTTGTTATTTCCACATATGCCTTCATTTTCCTTAGGACCAAAGTCATTGTACTTTTTCAGGTTGTGCACACACCTGCACACACTAGCACACCTGTGCAGTCATGTTTGTGCACCAGAATATGTAGACCAGAACAAGTGATTCATGTCTCCCTTTTATCCTGTAAAGTCAGCCTGTAGGAACAGTAAAGCTGAGTGCATTACCCTTGTTTTAGAAAGGGGGAATATAGATTTAATGTGGGGTTAGGGGATGGGCACAAAGTCACCCAAATGGTGGCAGAGCCAGACTTGTACCCTTGACTTTTTCTCCTGCCTCTGCAGCATATTTTCCTTCCCGTGTCTCAGGGCCTTGAATATTATTTGCTAAGTGTTGTTCAGTTATGGACAAGGATGGATGAGTTCAAACAGAAAAGCCTTTCCTCCTCAGACTGAAAATATCAAGCCTCAGTGGAATTTGTTTTTCTAATTTATTTAATGCACTCTTTTTTCCTTTTAACTTCTCTTATTAATTGATAATGTTCTCTGCTCAATCAGTTTCTTTGATTGCTTTTCCCTTTAAAGCTTAGGGCCAGGAACTGGGTGTGTGGTATTTAAGTTATGACTTGTTTAGGAAATTGATATTGGCATTTTCTGCATGACTTGCTTTTCTTCAGTGAGTTACTTTGCTCTGATTCTCTGTTAGAAGCTCCAACTGTAAAGGAGAAGCAGGCTAATTAAAAATTGGAAGCTGGTAAATTTCACCTTGAGCAGCTACTATGTGCTTTTGGCAGAAATTGATGCAATTATTGATCAAATAAAATTGTCATCCAAAAGAACAGTTATTATTTTAAGAGAAGGCAGCAAGATATTCACTATTGATATAAACCTTTATTCCAAAGATAGAGCAGTGACATGTGAAATCCAGGTAGGATTTTGTTAAAATGAAGAATTTCATATATTTTAAAATCTGAATTCTGTTGCTTTTTTAAAAAAATAAAAGAACAGATTGGGCTTCTAATTTATTGCTGGACTAAAAAGCACAGTGCTGGCCCTGCCATAATTACTCATTAAACTGAACTGAATTGAAAAGATGTCAAAACACCATCACCCTTAACTAGTCTTTAAGGTAGAATAGCCAATTATAGAGGTGTTCCACATATATAATGTTCCTGGAGTCTCAAAGAAAATGTAAGAGTCACTTTTTTTCCTAAGAAAATCACATTATTCGCAAACTGCAGGGGGTTGCGGGGATCAAGTCCTTGAATCAGGCCTGTGTTGCATTGTAGATTTCCTAGCTCAAGAGCCACTCTGTCAGGATGTGCTCAGCCTCAGGTGCCAATTTGCTGTGGAAAGAAAAGCTACACAGCACAAATCCTCTCTTGAAGTCAACGCAAACCTCTGAGTGAAACAGCTCCGTCCAAAGCTTTTGTTCTCTGTCAGTCTTCTAGTTACTCTTGTCAATGTGAAGACTCCCTGTCAAAAGCCTGCATTTGCTGAGTTGGCAGAAACCTCTGTATGTCCCACCTGCTCGTTCTGACACTGGAAACCAGGGGGATGGACAGAGTTAGGACTAGTGTCAGAGGCTAGGAGTCAGCAGGGGCTTTGTCTCTCTCCAGCCTTCCTGAGAACTCCCTCATCAAGCCTGCCAACCCCTGCCTCTCACCCCTACTGCAGGAAAACCAAGCCCGAGACAAAGGCTTGCATGCAGGTTTATTGCAGGAAATAGGATTTGGGCAACTGGGTAGAGTAAAACAGGGAAAGAGGAAAAGCCAGTACAAAAGGGCGTCCTGGAGCTGGTCACTGGGCAAATGGAGTTCAGTTTCCCTGGGCTCTTCCAAGAAGCCATGTGGAACAACTCTGTCCAGTAGAACTTTCTGCAATGTTGGGAGTGTTCTCTGTGCTGTTCAATATTGTGTCTACTAGCTACATGTGACTAGTAGGTACTTGAAATGTGGCTCCTTTATTACATTAATTTTAATTATTTAAATACTTGTATGTACCCATATGGACCACTGAAACAGACAGCATGTGTGTAGATCAGGCTTTCAAGTTGACTGCCGGAAAGGTGGAAGAGGGTATCCATTATCTACTGGCACCAGCTCCTGTTGCTTAAGAGAGTGTTATGTCCTCACACTTCAGGTCAGCCTGCCTGGGTGCAGGTTGATTCTACAGATACCCTCCACTGCTGCATTAGAGAAGGAGTTGCCATGTGGGAGTTCTGGGGTGCAGCAGAAGCAGGAGCTGATGGGATACTCCTGTGTAAAGCTGGCAGCACTCCTGTTGAAAACTGTTGGGATACTCCTGTGTAAAGCTGGCAGCAAGAGGTATGGCTAGAACAGTGCTTTTCAAACATGAGCCAGCACTCGGATCTATCAGAAGTCTTGTTGAACACAGATTGCTGATAGCCATTTCTAGGGTTTCTAATTCATTGGGCCTGTGGTGGCCTGAATATTTATTTTTCTAACAAATTTTCTTAATGCCAATGCTGCTGGTCAAGTGACCACATATCAAGAATTTCTGGTCTGAAATAGAGGGTAGGCCAGAGGATATAAGTTGGAGCTAGAATAATGAATCACCCAGATTTGCCCAGGACTGGAGGGTTTTCCAAGACATGAGGCTCTTGGTGTCAAAACTGGAATAGTCCTGGACAAACTGTGACAAGTAGATCACTCTAGTTGGAGGGCAAGAGGCATGCTATTACCATGACCTGAGTCTTAGCAGTTTTTGAAATGAACAGTTCAGGCACAGCCCTGCTGGCCTCCAGGGTGTTTGTGACAATGCAGGAGTATTGTAATACCTGTGAAACTTTAGTGTTAGCCTCTAAGATGAGCTACTTCACCAACAGCAGAGGGTCAAGGTGGCCCCTGGAGCAAGACCTTTGACTATATCCCCAATTTCTGGGCAACTGTGGTCCACAACTGCTGCCCAGTAAAGGAAGCAGCCCCTCTGTCCAGGTCCTGATTCAAATGGAGGCCACCCCAATAGCCTGTGGAATAGACCACTGGGCCTTTTATTCATACCTGGCTGTGGTTTTCTTTTATTGATAGGTATGGTGTTTTCAAGGAGATCTGGGGAAACTCTTTGGACTATTTCTCCTCTACAAATCAATTAAATATTTATTTATTGGCCTCTCTGTTCAATCCTGTGTAGATGTTTGATAGGGAGGGAGCAGACAGGAGGTGCATAAGGCTTGCTCCCCACTCCAGTGATGACCCTGACAAATTGGGGAGAAAGAATGTTTTGATGATGCCTGTTTTCAACTCTCCTCTGGCAGACAGTTGTATATACACATTCTTTCTCTGTCCTCTACTCAGTGTCTACAGATAGGTATGATGTATGCCTGTCTGCCTCCCTCCTCAGCCTTGGAGTATAAGCACCTTGAGGGCAGGGACCATGTTTCTGGTATCTCTCATTCCTGGCACTCAGCTCAAAGTGTGACAGCGACCTGTCAGTCAGAGGCTTTTCCTTGAAGAAAGGAGGAGCCCGTTCTGCGTCACATGCTGTGTTGTGAGACATATATTCTGGGAAGACAGCCCTGGATAGGAGCTGGAGGAGTAGTGGGGTCCTGGAGGAGGTAGTGCAGGCAGTGGACCAGAGGGATGGGTGGGCTTTGTAGGAGCGGGAGATAAGCAGTGATGTTCCAGGACATGAACAGAAGCTCAGAAGCTGGAGAGGTCCTGGAAAGTGCAGGTGACAGGCTGAAGTGAGAAATCAAGCTGGTCAGCAGAGAGAAAACAGGTTGGCTCAGTCCATGAGCAGATAACGAAGGGCTTTAAGAGTCCAGCTCAGGAATCAGCATCATGCATCGAAGTAGAATATAAGAGTGCCAAAGGTTTCTGAGGATTAGAAACAGTAAGATCTGTCTAGCTTCCTGATTTTTAAGAGATTGTCTGATTTCTTAATGGATGTCTGAATAACTTGAAAAAAATCCAGGTATGAAAATATGAATCAGTAATACAAAGCAGTAAACTATTGATACACACAACTTGGATGAATCTCAAAATCATTATGAGTGAAAGAAGCCAAGAAAAAAAAAAAAGAGTGTATATCCCATATGATTTCATTTATGTGAAATTCTTGAAAATGCAAACTCATCTCTCAATACAGAAAGCAGATCAGTGTTTGGGCATGGAACTACAGGAAAGGGTGGATTGTACAGAGATAGGAGGAAGCATTTGGGGGATAGAAGAATTCTCGTTATCTTGATTGTAGTGGTGAATTTCATTGTATATACACCTGCCCAAATTGGTCAAAATTGTATACTTTAAATATGTGCCATTTCTTCTACTTTAATTATATCTCACTAAAATTGTAAAATTTCTGTAAAAGATTGGCCAGTTAATGTAATGAAATACCATAAGAATAGGGAAGTTGAGAAAACATAGTTTATTTTTCTACCGAAAATGGAATAATTTGTACATGTCAATTCACATAATTCTCTGAAACAGCCTAGTGACATAGGTACTGAATTAGCATTTTACAAATTCTGATTCTGAAGAGATATTCAGTGACTTACCCAGAGTCACACAGCTTCTGAGTGCTGGGCAGAGCCAGAATCCTAACATAGGTCTATCTGAACCCCAAATCATTGTGCCATTTACTTTGTGTCTCTCAAAATTCAATGCTTTATCTGAAAGCATGCCCCAGTGCTCAGAAGGAGAGAGAGATAAACTGATGAGACAAATAACACTTCAAAATCTCAGAGGACTGAGTTGCTCATCTTTCAAAGTGGGTTTGGGTTAGGAAAGGATTCTACTGTATGCTTATCAGGATAATTTTAGCTCAAATTTTTAACTCAACCAACTGATGTCAAAGGATTTCCTTCTTGATAGGTGACACATAGGCTTCATTTCTAAAGCAACCTCAGCAGAACACGAAACAGGGGGTCAGAAATGAGTGTGAGCAACTGACCTTCCAGATGTTATCTTTGTTATCTTTAACAATCATCCTATTGTTATCTTTGAATGTTTGATCATTAACATGTTTTGAATATCAAAAATAGAAGTAAATTTATATCATAAATAGAAGTAAAATTTATGAAAGTAAGAAAGCAGGGTGAGAAGAAATAGAATATCATAAATAGAAGTAAAATTTATGAAAGGAAGAAAGTAGGGTGGGAAGAAAAGTGGAAGAAGGAAGGAAGAAAAGACAGAAGGAAGAAAAAAGAAAGACGTGGAGGGAAGAAGTGTCTGCTCTGGGTTATATACTGGAATGAGTATGCTGCCGACTCTCCTCCGAGACATTCCTTTCACACTGATGCCCTGGAATCTTCTTAGATATCCAGCTGTTGCAAGAGGATTCTATTGCAATCACTAAACACCATTTCCCAGATGTTTTAGAAAGAGGCTTTGGCAGTGCTGCCTGAGAAAAAGTGCAGCTAACTGAGCCACTTTGATTCCCCCAGTATTTTAGCAGAATTCAGATTCCCAAGTCCAAGACATCATTTCTGAGGTTTGTATATTGGCTTGAGGAAATGCTGATCAATTGTTTTGATTTTCCTTCTTCTCACCATGCCCAGTTAGCATCCCCTGCTTCCCACCAATACCACTGACTAATTATCTCTCATGATAGTATTATCATTGCTGTGGAAGGTCCCATTAACACCTTCTGAGGAATTTACCTGAAAATGACTGTGAGCCAGGCTGGGGAACTAATGAATTAATCTGTAAGTGAGAAAATTCGCCTGATTTATAGCAGCCTGTGATATTCTCCACAACCTCCTGAGGGAGCGGGACTCCTTTTACCCAACCTTCATACTCACCTTCCAATCCCCTCTTCTGGGCAGCCTCCCCAGACACTCCTCCCTGATCCCTTGTGCCCTGTTCCTCTTCACCTGGGTCAGGGGCTGCTGCTCCAGTGCTGCACTGATTACACTGTGTTGAAATCCTCTGGAATCTTCACTGGCTGCTCCTTGAGGATAGTACATGTTATTTACACTGCACTGATTACGCTGTGTTGAAATCCTCTGGAATCTTCACTGGCTGCTCCTTGAGGATGGTACATGTTATTTACACAACAAAGTAACCCCATTATAGCTAAGGTGACTGTTTACTGCATGCTAGGCATGATTCCAAGGTTTTTACCTGTATCCAATCCTTTAATCTTAAAAATTCTGAGATAAGCTACATGATTACCCCTATTATATAGACAAGGAAATGGAGGCAGAGGTTCTGTTATTTGTCCAAGGTCACACAGCTAGAGAGTGGAGGTGCTGGAATTCAAACTCAGCCAGCCTGGATCCAAAAACAGTTTCATGTGTTTTTTGTTTTTTTGTTTTAGGGGGGTGGGGGAGGAGTTGTATTCCCCCTCCTGCCCCCCAAAATCCACTGAGTTGTATTTTTTAAAAATTGGAGTCTTTCTTTTTGGTACCTAGTTAGTCTCTCTTTGAAACTGGTCAAAAACTGAAGTTAAAAGAACAGAAACAGGACCACAGCCTAATTCCATATCATAACCCCATCTGTGACACAACATTAACTGGGTCTCTCACCCTTTCATGGCTCCTTATTGCCTCCAGAATCAAGGCCAAACACTTTAACAAACCTGCGCATCCTTTCATCATTAAGACAATGGGAGACTTAATGTTTGTTGAATGAATGAATAAATGAATGAATGCAGGTACACACAAAAAGGTACATCTGTAGGAGGGCTCAGAGTTCAGTAATTCCTGCTTTTCTAAAATCACATTTCTACCAACTTGATCATGAAACAAAAATATAGCCCTGCCAATAATCTCAGAGATATGTTTCCTAAATATCAAACAAGGTTTAAAAACCTAAGATAAAAGATTTTATAAGGATTCTCGTGTATGTTAAATGATGACAAATTTTCATATTGAGTAGGATGAAATTGTGTTTTCGGATAAGAAACAGGGCTTATGTGGCAGGTAAAGAGTCTCAGAAGTCTCTTTGAGCAGCCTACTAGATGCTGAGCAGCCATTTCTAAGGCTTTTAAAACTAGACTTTATGTAAAAGGTAGAGAAATAAGGATCAAAAGTCCCTTTAGTGCTCTGATTTTGCTAATAGGCATCAGAAAAGATTGTCATTATCTTTCTGCATTTTTAAGATGATGGATTCTGGAGTTATCTCAGAAGATCCATTTTGATGAAGCCTTTTAGCCTGGTTTGGAATACGATTGAGTTCATCTCACAGTCAGTTTAGTGAATAGTTTCCCTGAGTCAGGCACAGCACTGAGCCCTGGGGTGAGGGGCAGAGGGACTGTAAATAAAGGGAGCTTAAGAGGTGACAGAAAGAACAGAGCTCTGCCTCCAGGGAGCTTTCCATCCACTGGGGCATTAATACAGCAGGAGGAGCCCGCAATGTGCTAAAGCATTAGGAACGGGTTCATTGATGTGGACTCTGGAAGACCAATTCATGCTCCTTGCATAGGGTGCCCTTTGAGGTGGGATTGATGCACAGGAGGAGAGATTTCTACAGATGAGGAAAAGGAGGAGGTAAGGAAAAACAGAACATCCTCTTGGCTTCTGAGAAGTTCAGTCTATGGAGCGAATCACACACAAATGCACCAATCATAATACAACCAACAGGTGACCGATAAGGAAGGGCTTTTCCCCGGTTGCGATCCTCCAGAGTTGTGATTGCAATCCTTGAGTCCTGGTTGACCAACTTTGGAGCGTAACATGGATAACTCAATGTGTAAGCATAAGTATCATGATCCACACTTCCTCCTTGGTCCTCAAGCCACCTTTAGCTGCTGCTCCTCTATCTGATGACATGACCCCATGCTTCTTTGTGAAAATAGATGCTCCCAGATAACAGCCCCTCATGCCTTTCAGGGCTAATCTTTCACCTGATCTGCAATGATGCCTTCATTTCACATGGCCGTCTCCCAGATCATTTCCAACAATACAGAAACAGGGCCAACTACCTGATATTAAACATGACAACAGCAAATTGAAATCCCTCTCTTTTCTTCACATCACCTTCAGCTGCATCCCAAAATCCCTACCATCCTTCTCAGTAATGTTTATTACTCATCTTGAATCCCAGAGTATTTTTTTCTTTAAAAGGGGGCTAATATTAGTTGTTTCATGGGGTTATCAAAAAGTAGACTTGGATCCATGAATTCATGTAAAGCATATGAAAGGGGCTGGCCCAAGATGAGCTTTCACTGTATGTTAGCGGTTATTACTCTCCAATGCCTTGTGTACTCATGGCCCCACCTCCCCACTTTATTACTCTGTCTCCCCTCCACGTTGTCCTCCCTTCCTAATGTGTATCTGAAATTGCCCTTGTAAAGGTCACCAGTAAATGAGGCGATCTAAATCAGTTAAGTGCTTCCCCACCGACTCCCTGCTGGACCCCTTCCATCACTCAGCAATGCAGACTGCCTCTCCCCTTTGAAAGGCCTTTCTCTCCTGCATCGTGTGATTCTATTGTCGCTCAAACTTTCAGTTGTCTTTGCTGCCTCCTCTTCTTCCACCAGACAGCCAAATAATGAAGTCTTTTATTCATTGTTTCTACCCTTTTCTCCAAAATTATCCTCTGGCCATAGGCTGGCAATGTCCCCCATACTCACACAAGACCTCTTATGAACTCGAGTCTTGCATATTCCACATCTGCTTGGCATCTCCACTTCACCATCTCAAGCACCTTAATCCGATGCCAAAAGGAGAACTTTGCCGCCTCCTCACACCTCAAATGATTGTCCCTCAGTCATCTCTCAAAAGATAAGCTTCCAACCACTCCAACTCAGAATCAGCCTTGATTCCTCTCAGCCCATTCAAACCACACAAGTCTCACCAGCTGCAGCTTAAAAGCCTGTGTCAAATGGGTGTGTCCTCTCCATCTCCATCCCTCCTGGAAGACCACATGAGCCTCCTATCTGATCTGCCTACTCCACCTCACCTTCCTCAATGTATTCGCCACTTAAAGCTGGAGGATCTTTTTAAAGCAGAATCTGGATCATCTTTCTCCCTTCCTTAATTCAAATATTTCTCAATGTCTTTACAGTAAAAACAATGCCTCCCTCCATGGCCTATAAAGCTCCCATGCCCTGTCTAAAACACGCCTCTCAAGCATGCCTCTTGCCACCCCTTCCCTTGCTCAGGACACCCAGACCCTCTGTCCTCTCTCTGTTCCTCCAACAGGCCAGATCCTTGCACATGCCACTCCTCCTCCTGGGAGCTGTCGCCTCATTCTTCCCAGGGCTGTCGGTTGCTTCCTTCCTGTTACGAATATCCTGCCCAAAATATCTCCTCCTCAATTAGGCCTTCTCTGATTCACCCAGTTAACTATGTTGTCAATATTTGCTTTTTGGTTTTTTTTCCTATCATCCCTACTGAAATAAGCCCCTCAGTGTACAGGAACATTATCTGCCTTGAACACTGCTGTGTCGTGAGTGACTCACATAGTGATGGACTCATTCTTCAGCAAATCTTTGTCAAATAATAAACAAATTGATACCCTTACCCATGAGCTGCAACATTAATCTCTAGTTACCCCAGCACTTCAGAGTGCATGTTAGAACTACTGCATAGAGAAGAGAATCATGCAAGTTGCACAGTCAGAAGACTTGGCTGTAAATTTACCTCGCAACCTTTATTAGTCAAGTGACATTAAGCAAGTTACTTAACCTCTCTCAGGCTCAATTGTACCATTTGCCAAATGAGGGTGAGCGTAGCAAGATAGCCCTCACAGGGCTGCGAGGAGAACTACACGAGGTAATGTGTGTGCCTGTGCTTTAACAATCACAAGGAACTTTCCAAATAGTTAATGACTGAAGAAGCCACAGTTTTCCACTTTGGAAGACTGCAAGAAGGCTTAGTCATTTATAAAGAAGATGAGACTGAGTCTCTGGTTGGTGGTTAGCATGGAGTCACCCTGGCCTGCTGCCCAGGCAGTTAGTAAACTGTCCCCATGGGCTTAGAGTAGATGTGAGAGAAACAGTATTAGAGCTGAGAACCAGAGTGGCACATTGATGGAGAGGCCTAGCAGACAGAACTGGAATCAAGCTTGATTTGTCTCTCCCTCTTTAACAACAGCATTCCCAGCACATTTGTACAAGCTGAATCTTCAGGGCCATCACATAATTAGGGATTCTTGGGAGGAGTGGACTTGGAAGAGGTATTGCAGGTGGTTCGTTGGGTTGGTAAGCAGGTGAACTCTTAGTGTAGACTGAGGAATGCAGAATGATGGAGGAAGGGAGAGCCCTCAGGGGGCAGCACGGAGTGGGGATGGCACTTTCCTTAGTAGGCCTACCTTGAGCATGCTCTGGTCATCTCTACTTCCTCTCCAGGTAAGAGCATTGTCTTCATAGCTACAGAGCCCTTTGCCTTCCTCATGGGTAGGCCATGGACAAGCTAGTCAGTGGCAGGGGTCTGTCTTCCTCATACATCTGTCACAAAGCTTAACATTGGATAAGTCAGAGAAAGGGTACTTGGACTGAGCTGAGCTGAATGTCCCATGATGATGATTGCCTGAGTGAACGGTGGAAAGGATGAAATGAAGAGATATTTAGGCAGGAGAGTCCCTAGAACTTTGATAATGGAGTAGATGAGGAAAAGGATGAGTTGAGAGAGCCCCAAGATGTTATTCTGAGAGATGAAGAAGATGTTGATACCATTTACTAAGTGACAGGAGGAGGGATACTGAGACACCCTGACAATTTGATTCTGGGCTTGCTGGGTGCAAGCATTGATGGGCACCTCTGACGTCTTGAGCCAGCCCCTGATTGGCTCTTTTCTGGCTGAGAGCCAAATTCTCCCTCTCCTTTGTCTACACTATATTGTCTCTATTCCATCTATATGTACCTTTCCTCAATTTTGTGAAGGCTCTAGAGTTTTCAGAACCAAAGACTAAAATGCAAACCATGGGAAGAGTATAATACTAAAAGGAAACCCATATTCACTCTGCACCCCATGGACAGTGACCCATTTATTCATCTTCCAAAGAGACAATTACACTGAGGAATCTCTAAGATATCTTTTAACATATGAGTCTTGGGTTATAGCATGTTGTAGCAAATGGAGTATGGTTTCTATGAAATCGAAAGTCTTGATTTGTTCATTCACTGTGATGTGACCACCTAGCTTCTCGGAGTCCCAGCTTGTCAGGCTGGCAAGTATGGGAAATGATCTAACCTAATAGGGTAATTACAAAGTTTAGAAATGGTAATAGTCATGATGGTCTAAACTGTTAATCTCAGTGGATTAAAATACAAAGGTTTATTTCTCCATGAATTAAAATAGCAAAGGTTTATTTCTTACTCATGCTACATGCCTACGCTGAGTTTTGCTCCAAGTCTTTTTCACTGGAGGCCTCAGGCAGATGTCACCTTCAGCATTAAGAACATCACTGATCAACATCATCATGAAAGGTGACAAATTGCTCCCCAGCTCTTAAAGCTTCCACTCGCATTTCATCGGACAAGGCAAGTTATATGGTCTCCCCAATGTTATTATTTTTTTTAGCCAGTTGGGAAACAAACTCCATGAGCCTAGAAAACCAATTTCCCCTCCCTCCTCACAATGTGCAATTCTGTCAAACCCCTGCCATCGATGAACACTCATTTTCTTTCTCTTTCCCTCTCTCCTTCTGTCTTAGCCAGCTGAGGCTGATATAAGAAAGTACCATAGACTGGGTGACTTACACACAACAGAAATTCATGTTTCACAGCTCTAGAGGCTGGAAGTCCAAGGTCAGAGTGCCAGCCTGTTTGGATCCTGATGATGTCACTCTTCCATGTCGCAAACTGCTGACTTCTTGTATTCATGGGCAAAAGGGGGTGGTAGAGCTCACTTGGCTCTTCTAAAAGGGCACAAATTCCATATTTTTATCCTTATGACCCTAATTACCTCCCAAAGACCCCACCTCCTAAATGCTGTCACATTGGGGGTTACGGTCTCAACATATAAATTTGGGGAATTGGGGACACAAACATTCAGTCCATAACACCTTCCTTTCCGCTGCAAAATTTTCTAGAAGTACCTGATTTTACACAAGTTGTTTTGCCAATTTTCTAGGAAAAAGCAATACCTTGCTTTTTTATATTCATTTTATTAGAAGTGAGTATGATAATATGACCATATTTTCATATGTTTATCGGCTAGTCATATTTTTCCTATAAATTATATATTTTCTTTGCTCATTTATTTGTGGCAATACTGAACTTTTCCTTTTGGCTTTGAAATCAGCTTGTATAGTCGGTATTTTAGGTTTTTATCCATCACATAACTGTTTCCTCTAGTTTTAAAATTTATCTTTCAGCCTGTTTATCATAGGTTTTCCTTTACAGAAAGGCTTCAGCCTTTCTCGCCTCAAAATTATAAAAATATTTGTCCACATTTTTGTTCAATATTTATGTACTTATGTTATTTACATATAAATGTTTGATCCATCTGAAATTTATTTTGGTTTAAAGTTATATAAAGTTCTAGCTTTATTTTTTTCTCTGAAGTGTTATACAACTGCCCTAAGTTTTTTTTTAATTTGTAAAGTATGATGCCATTTATTTAAAATATACAAATATGTAAACAAACATACAACACTTAGCGATAAGTATAAATATAAAGAAATCCTCAGAAATAATGGCCAAACTCAGAATGACCATTGCCTTTGGAGGTGCTAGAGAAGGAGGAGTCATATGATCAGAAATGAGGGACAAAGGCATCCTCAAATGTATCAGTAAAGTATTTCTTAAGTTGACTGGAGGGCTCATAAGCTCCTTACGTTACTCTTTAGAGCCTTTTTTATGCCTGTAATATTTTAAATTCCAGTTTTAAGCTGCTAAAAGACCTTTGAGAAATAACTGAGGATACCCAAGAATTGATGTTATTTTAACTTAGTGGTTATTATAATCCAATTCTCACATGTTTAATTAGCCCTCTCAAACCCCTCCTGCTCTGATATACAATGCGGTGTTTATATCTGGATTTATTTATGAATCTTCATGCTATTCTCTTGATCAATGCCTCTTTTCTTGAATCTACCACCCACTGCTTCATAGCTTTAACTACCTTAGAATCTAGAAGGGGGGACCACCTGCCTCGTTGCTCTTTCTGTTCTGAAATCGTCTGGAAGTCCTCAGATATTTATTCTTGAAGATGATCTTTAGAATCACTACGTCAGTTATCTGAAAACCATCCTGTTGTAAAGTTAATCGGAGATGTGTTCTGTAGATCTAAAATGTTGATAGATACTGGTAAATGGCCCTCTGGGAAATTTGAACTAATTTGTATTCTAAAAATTTCCTCACACTTCTGCTCACATCAGACATGATCACACCTTACCTGTATTGCTCTAACAGGAAATTGTATTTCTGTGATTACTAGTAAGGCGGAGCAACTTTTCAAACAGTCTCAGCTTACTTGTTATATTATTTATGGATTGCCTAATTCACATTCTCTCTTATTTTAATTGGAATGCTCATCATTTTCTTACTGATTTGTTAAGAATTTGATGATTCCACCTCTTTGTTCATCATATACAATGCAAGTATTTTTTAAGTGTATGTGCTAAGTTACTTTCCTCTGTAGAGGTTTTTAAGGTTTCTGCCTCTGACCATCTGTCCCTTTAGGGCTGTGTTTTACTATCTCTAATCATAGCAAAGATTATACTGTCACATTCGTTTTTCTGTTAGTTCCTCATAACCTCCCTGTTAGGTAGAGAGGAAAGGAAGAACAAGTTAATTTACAGGTTGAGAGCCTGAGGTCCAGGAGGAAGAACAAGCGTGAGCTGCGGTTAAGCAGGAGCAGCCAGGCCCACCCTGCATGCAGCCTCCGCACCTCTGCCAGGTGGATGGTCGGACAGAGCGCTGAACTTCAGCAGCTATTCCACAGTATGCCCAGCTTCCTTCAGGTGAAATTCAGACCCTCCAGCTCCTCCACTATGGGAGCTCTTTGGGCATTACTCAGAATAATTAACTTCTGGCTACTTTTTTGATTAAAAAACATTTGGACTGAATTTGCTGTTTGTTTGCCAAGTATTTTAAGCCAGTTTGGTGTTTATTCAGTCAGCCTCCATCCTTGAAGTGCTCTCCACATCAACTCTGAGAATCAATTTTGCACAGAAATTGCACAGCCACTCTGGGTGTTGGAGGACATAGAATTTCATGTCCACTGCTTGAGAATGGGGGCAACAGACTTTGGGAAAGATGGCCATCTCTGGCATCAGAATTGTAAAACTAATAATAATAATTATTAATATAAATGCCTTTGTGACTACATCTTCCTCTTCACAAAATTTCCACCCAGCACATTTACTTGATTCTCACAGAGAGCTGGTGAAGTAGTCACTACAGACAGCAGGAATTGGCAAACGTTTTTTCTGGAAAGGGCCAGGTAAACACTTCAAACTTTGTAGGCTAAGAGGTAAAATTGAGTAACTAGTCTCCTGAAATGCTAGAATCCTTTTCTAAATTTGAAATTAAAAATGTAAAAATCATTCTTAGCTTACAGGCCAGATAAAAATGGGTAAAGGACTGGATTCGGCCTGTGGGCTGCATGTGGTCTGCTGACCTTCAACATACAGCATTGTGACAAATTAAAAAAGGAGGAAATTGAGGCTAAGGGAAGCTATGTAACTCTACCTAAATTACATTTTCCTAAGCCTATGTGGGCAATATGTGGGCTTTCCACTTCCATCATGATGGCTCAGCCTAATACAGGTGCTTCTCAACTTACCATGGGATTTTATTCTCAAAAACCCATTGAAAATAGAAAATGCATTTTACACTTACAGTATTGTCATCCGATGTAACCCCGTTGTAAGTTGAATGTACTAAATGTGCACTGCTTTTGTACAGTTGTCAAGTCAAAAAATTGCTAGGCAAGCTATCATAAGTTAGGGATTGTAACTTACTCATTCAAATCAACAATTTACTAAGCTTCTGCTATGTGCTAGGCATTGTACTCTACAGATGGAATATTGTAAAGAAAAACAATAACAACAACAGTGATTTTAAGCTCTGGCTCTGATTTAGACAGGCCTGCACACAATTTCTGACTACATAAAAGCTGTGTGATTTTGGCCGAATCACTTAATATCTCTAAGTTTCAGTTTCTTTGTCTGTAAAATGGGCCTAATATAGTTTATTTATAAAGTACATGTAATAGTTCATTGGACTATTGTAAATATTTAAGGCCGTAATCTATGTAAAGTCCTTAAAACACATCTAGGATATAGTGTCCATTAGACCAGAAGGAAATAACAATAGTAATGATAACAATAATCATAATTTATGTTGGCCTATGGACTTTCAAAGTGCTCACTGTCTAGAGAAAAAGATAGGTGCTGAAACATATAGCTGCAGTAGTCTATGATAAAAATGTTGAGGACACGAGGGAAGCTGCTTGTAGTATGCCTGGCAGCATGAGCAGGATTTGTCTCCCAAGAACATTGGGGAAGCTGAAGCCCAGGAGGGGAAGTAACTTGCCCAGGATTACACAATAAGAGTCATTCAGTTGTTCATTCATTCATTAAGCAAAGCCTTTATTTGTCAGGCAAAGGGCAATAAACTTCCTCAAAAAGCCCATTGCCCAGTTGGGCAGCCATTGTGGATGCAGTGGGGAATGAGAATGTAATGCATGGTGTAGAAAGAAATGCAAATAAACTACAAAACCGGAGTGACGAAGCAGGAGGGTAGAAACCCACCTGGACAGAATGGGGTGAGGAGGTATTAGGGCTGGACTGAAGGATGAGAAGGATTTGAAGGGCAAGGAAGGCCCTTCAACTTGAATAAAGCTAGGGGACTTGGGAATCTGAGATCTGGGAATGGGCTGCAGCTGCAAATGAAGAGACTCTGAATAGTGCCTCACCCAGTGGTGGACCTGTAGGGAGCACAGTCCCTGACCTGCTTCCCCCTGCACCTTGGCCTCTATGCCTCACTGTCACCTGGGCTCTCCAGTGCTCACTTTCCCCCTTACTTGGCTAAGTACTCCTGGCTCCTAACAGCCCAATGTCAAGTGCTCCTTCCTGCAGGAATCCCTTCCAAACTACTCCAGAACACAACTTTCAGTTATTATAGTGTGTGGCCCAAAAGAATGGGAACAGGCCCTGTCTTGGTAGGAAGGTGCTGTAACCCTGGACAGCCGTTCACTCAACAGGTCTCAATTTGAGTGATTATGTGGGCACCCCTTGTTCCCAGCCCTTGTCCTTAACCAAACCTATATCCTTAGCCAAGAAAAGATATTGTAAGGTTCATTTATAATTGAAACTACATTATATATAGTCGATTCTGTTCAATTTAGTAAACCAGTGTTCTTAATCACAATATGCATATGCTGTATGTATGTATCTACATGAATATTCACAGAGAGAAGTCATATTTAGATCCAGTCGTAATGTTGCATTTGTGCTAACTGCAGTTCTTGCTCATCAGGGTAGTGGCAGAGCCTTCATCCAGGTGTAGAGGAGTGTGTATCTGTCTCATTCTGTCTAGAAGCCCTTCATTGTCCTCTCTTACTGTGTCTTTGTGTCAGTCACTGACCTTTGCCTATTGACTTACGTTCCAGTTTGCATCATGAAGGATGCTGCTTGTACAAGATTGAAAAGTGATTTTTCAGAGACATCTTAGCCTCCACTGAACATTGACTGAAGTTCATAATAAATATGGTTTCTTTGTTAGCTATATTCTATCACACTAGCAAGTGTCTTCCTAATTTAGTTTGCACGGACATGTACACTTCTAGAACTTGGTGTGAGTTACCCAGACTTGCATGTTGGCGTTCTCAGTAAAGATTTTCTTTTTCCTCTTCTGTAATACTAGTGTTTTTATTGAGTGGTTGGGAGAATGCTACGTGTGATGATGGTTTTGTCGACAGTCTTGCCTTTTGATGAAAAGAATAACTTCTGAATTGTGAACAAGCTGAAAATGTTTCCTCTTGTTGCTCAGAAACTACAGCTCTTGGCTCCCTCACTGGAAGCTATTGCCCAGAACGCAGCCTATCTCCCCATCTCCACCTGTATAGGATTTGCTATTTAATTATCTCTGGGGATAGAATGCCAAAATCTGCAGTTAAATAAATAACTCAAGGGATTTTTAAGCATAATAATGTGTAAGAATCAAGCTGCTGATGCAGGGCTGGGCAGAGATTAGGCCCTCAGTGAATAACTATGATTGGGAATTTACAGGCCTTGCTGGTTCTTTGATGCTGATTAGTGCCCTTCAACTGAAATTCCTACAGGACCTGCTTCCCTCCTGTCTTGCTTCCTTCCTTCTTGCCTTTCTTCCTTCCTTCAGCATGTGCTAAATTCTTTTTGGGTGCCAAGCCCTCTCTCTGGCATTAAGAACTTAGGAATGAAAACCACCCATCCCTGCCTCAGAGAGTTGGCATTGGGAAATACAGACAGGAAAAATTTATGAGTTTATTACTGGGTAGTCGGTGCTGTTACAGAGGCCAGCACAGGGTTCGTGTGGGGTCAGGGGCTCTGAGGTAGGTTCCCAGAGGTGTTTTGAACGTGGATCTGAAGCTAGGAGATAGGTGGGCCTATGAAAGGCTGAATGATGTCCTAGAACAGTGGCTTTTATACTCTTTCACCTCAGGGTATCTTTACATTCTTAAAAATTATTACTGAGGGCCACAAAGAACTTATTTATAGTAGATTTGGATTAGTCAGGGTTCTCCAGAGAAGCAGCACCAGTAGGAGATATATATGCATACATAAAGAGATTTACTATGGAGAACTGGCTTACACCATTATGGATGCTGAGAAGTCCTGTTATCTGCTGCCTGCAAGCTGGAGACCCAGAAAAGCCAGTAGTGTAATTGCATTCCAAATCCAAAGACCTGCAAACCAGAGGTGTTGATGGTGTAAATCTCAGTCCAAAGGTAGGAGAAGACCTATGTCCCAGCTCAAGCAGGAAGGCAGGAAGCAAAATGGTGAATTCCTCTTTTCCTGCCTTTTGCTCTATTCAGGCCTTTGAAAGATTGAATGACGCCTATCCACCTGGGGAGAACAGTCTGCTTTAGTGAGTTCATTAATGCTGTCTAGAAACATCCCACAGATATGCCCAGAAATAATGTTTAGTCTGGGTACCCCTTGGCCCAGTCAGCTTGACACATATAATTAACCATCACAGTGTTACAGTTATCAATACTTGATCTTATCAGAAGTTAAAGCTGATATTTTAAAAATATTTACTTAACGTATTTTTTAAATTAATAACAAATCTATTGCATGTTAACATAAATCACATCTTTTATGAAAAATAACTATATTTTCTAAAGCAAGGTGACTCCAGTGAGAAGAGTGACCTTACTTTACATGATTGTAAAGTCTTCAGTGTCTACCTTCATAGAAGACAGCAGGATTCTTTTATGCTTTTACATTCACTCTGTTGTGAGATTATATCTCATGTAGCTTTTATAAAACTTCACTGTTCATCAATGAGAAAAAAAAAAGTAAAAACAGGAAATAACATCTTCCTGTAATTTTAAAAATAGTTTTGACTTCATGGATTCTTGCCCCAAAAGGGTCACAGACCCCAGGATTCCCTAGACTATACTTTGAGAATTTCTGTTTTAGAGAAAAGAAGCTCAGTGACTTACAGTTGGCTACCTTTCCAGGCTTTGGACTTCTGTTGTATAGACAGGGAGACCAGGTGCTCGTCCTGGAGGCTGTGAGTCTGCCAAACAGCAACTGCCCATCCCTACCTCCTCCCCAGCTAGCTACATGTCAAGGAAATGGGAAATGTGCCACAACAATCTCAGGACAGAGGTAGAATTTCTTCAAACCATTACAATATTTTTTTGGAAAAGAGTCTGCTATTAAGCTACACAGAATGGTACAAAAACCTCAGGCCTCTTTTTAAAGCAAATATATTTTTAAGAAGGCAGATATAAAAATACTCTGCACTGATTGGACTTTGGTTTTTGTTACAAGTGTGCCTTCTATGATGTTATATAGAACACCATTGACATCTAGTTGATTAAAAGGCCACTAGACAACTCGCATCTTAATATTTGGAACACTGTGATCATTTGAGGTTTGGTTGGGTTTTGCTAGTTTTTGTTTGTTGTTGTTGTTGTTTCCATTTAAAAAACAAAAAGAATCCTAGAACCAGAACTGTGACTTTATTATTGCAAGCCCAGGTGAGCTGTCAAAAGGGCTCTAATGTTGGAAACCACTTGTTAACTGCTGATACACAGGGACCATATTTATGAACTACATAATTGAATAAAGATGGGTTTATGGGCAGAGAAAAAGAATGAGAGAGAAAATGGTGAATAACTCTGTGTTCATTTGGCTCCCTTGGGATTGGGCTTGTTTTCTGCTTCCTTGCTATTAATGAAAAGAAATCCAATTTGTTCTACATGGTGAGATTTGTAATTTAGATGCTTATTAATTCTAGGTTTGCGTAGGAGCTCTTTTAAAAATATGGTCTTCAAAGCATTTACTCTCAAAGGCCAGAAAACCTTGGCTGAAAACAAGCCAAACACGTGTGGCTAAAATGTTTTCTGTGTTTAACACAAGTTTATTGAGTACCTGCCATGGGCGAAACCCTGATCTAAGGTTGGAATGGTTGGGGGTGTGGAAAAGATGCCACCACAACAGCCTATTGTCCAGCTGGGGGAGTGAGGCAAGTGTATAGAACAAACAGAAGAATGCTCCACTTTGCTAGGTCAGTTGAGAGGGGTGGGGACAGGGAAAGGTGGCTTGTGGGAAAGGATGATGTAAGCCCAGTGTGGAGCCAGGTGGGCTCAGATTTCCAAATGAAGACTGGCATTCTGGTGTGGGAGCTAAAAGTGTGTCAGCCCCAGAGACGGGGCAGGATTGTGATCCCTCAGCCATTGTTGAGTTCTCTGTCTCTGTCCAGCCCTGTGATGCATACAGCATAGTAGGCAAGAAAAAGATCAAAGTCCCTGCCCTTGAAGAGTATACGATCTTGTTGGGGATGCATATGAATACAGGGGAAATGGTGACAGGAAAACCTAAGGGATTCTGGGATGAATTCAGATCTCAGGTAGGCACTTTAGGTTCTAACTGTTCACGAGAGGAAACAAGAGCATGAACATCTTTGAGTTCAGCCATTTTATTCATTCAGCGGATACTTCTTAAGTGCTGATTTTATGTCAAGCATAACAGAAGGCTTGAGGAACAAGAAGAGGGCAAGACGTGTTCTCTCCCATTCTGGGGCATGCATTGTCTTTTTCTCCTGTGTGCCTGGCACAGTGCTGGAGTACACAGTAGGTGCTCAGTTAGCATTTCTTTGACTTGAATCCAATGGAAAGGTCAGACTCAAGTCCCAGCTCTGCGTCTGCCCAACTTTGTGATCTTTTTTTTTTTTTTTTTTT
>PVKP010014384.1:27719-53009 GCA_004027715.1 Plecturocebus donacophilus | reverse complement strand
ATGAAGTTTTTTCTGTTTCTTAGTTTTCCTTCGGGGGGGCGCCCCTTCCCTACAGAGCTGGGCCTTCCCGCGTTCAGCTGTGCTTGCTCTGGGTCTTCAGCACTTCCCATTGCTGTTCTCCTTGTGGAGATGGGACCAGCCGAGCCCGACAGGGCACCCAGTCCCGTATACTCTGCACCGAGAAGTGCCGCGCCGGCCAAATGTGTCGCGCTGGTGACCCGTGTGGCTCCTTCGCCGGGAATCTCCCAGTCTGTGGACATCAAAAGTTTGTCTGCAATTGCGGCATCCACTCGCTCTCTGCGCTTTCACTGGGAGCTACAATCCCGAGCGCCTGCTATGCGACCTTCTTGGATCTCTCTCCGCCCGGTGATGAAGTTTTTCTGTTTCTTAGTTTTCCTTTGGCGTATGCCTGTTCCCCACACAGCTGGTCCTTCCCGGGTTCGGCTGTGCTTGCTGTGAAACTCTCAGTCCTCAGTGCTTCCAATTGCTGTTTTCCTTGTGGGGATGGGACCTGCCGAGCCCGTCTGTCCCGTATACTCCGCACCGGGAAGCGCCGCGCCGACCAAAAGAGTCACGCTGGCGACCCGTGTGGCTCCTCTGCCGGGAATCTCCCGGTCTGTGGGCAACAAAAATTCGTCGGGAAGTGCGGCGTCCACTCTTTCTCTGCGCTTTCACTGGGAGCTGCATTCCTCAGCTATTGCTAATTGGCCGTCTTGGATCTCTCCCCAAAAAGATATAACTTTTTAAATGTCTGTCTATTCATACATAGGAGATGGAGAATATACAACAAAAGATTAAAAATGAGTATCAGAAGGGTAGGCTAACAGGTCACTTATAAAAATTGGATCTTTTAAATTATTTGGTATTTTTAATGTAGGCCATTGGGAATTTCATAATGTTCAAATTCCAATTTTTTTTTTTTTTTTTTTCAGGTACCAGAATTTTTATTTACCCATCCTCTTGGTTTAACGTTATCTCTTTTTGTCCCAGGGTTGTGATAAGAACCAGCATATTATAATGTGGTGGCAGATGTCTTCTAGTTTTTACGTTTTTCTGGCTCCTCTTAACCTCTGTCACTTCTTTTGTCATTTCTTGGTTTCCCTTTAATAGTCTATTCTAACTCCTGTAAAACAGAAATTACCAACCCCATTGTTAAGAGGTTTTAAAAGGACTAAACCAGAATTGAGTCAATCTGTCAGGAACATTCAGACTCCAACAGTTCCTTCTTGATCTTCAGTGTGGCTCCTTCTCATCTATAATGGGCAGAAGAACCATTGAAACAATAAACCAGGAACATGAGTATAAGTCCGTAGGCCAGGTTAAGCCTTAGTTGTAAAACATATGGGCTTTGTGACCACCACTTCGAAAATGCAGCCTAAAGAAGGACTGACTTAACAGTTCCAATAACACTGAGCTCATGGTTTCCTGTAGATGTGTCCCTTGTACCTCCATTATGACCAGAGCTTGAGGAAGTGCCTCTTACTGCCCCCTGCCATACTTGGAATAGTATGAGGGACTCAGCAGAGGTTGGAAACTGAGTGACCAGCCCCAGGAAGTCAAATGTGGGGTACTGACAAACCAGTTGCGGAGTTGGTGCCATGTTGCGCATTTATGTTAAAAATTAAGAACTGTTCTAAACCATGCTGATATGAACTGTTTTCCAAATAAATTTTGCTGTATAGCCATTGTTTTTTTTAATTCTAAATTTCTAAAAGTGGAGTTTGTTAGTATATGTTGTTTGTTTTGAAAGCTTTTGACATATATTATTGCTTTTCACACAGAAAAATATATAGGTGTAAGATACTGCTTATAATGGTTAAGTCTTTCCTAATTTTTTTTTTTTTTTTTTTTTTTGAGACAAGAGTGTCGCTCTGTCGCCCAGGCTGGAGTGCAATGCTGTGCTCTTAGTTCACCACAACCTCCACCTCCCAGTTCAAGTGATTCTCCTGCCTCAGCCTCCCAAGTAGCTGGGATTACAGGTGTGCGCCACAATGCCTGGCTAATTTTTGTATTTTTAAGTAGAGAAGGAGTTTCACCATGTTGGTCAGGCTGGTCTCGAACTCCTGACCTCTTGAGCCGCTAAGCCTGGCTGTCTTTTCTAATTTGTAAGTGGTGAAAGTTTACATCAATACTTTCTAAAATGTTCATCATTTGTGAATAAAGGTGGTATGATTATGGCTCACCACAGCCTCGATTTTCCAGGCTCAAGTGATCCTCCCACCTCAATCTTTTGAGTAGCTGGGATAACAGGTGTGCATCACCACACTGGCTAAATTTTTGTAGAGGCAAGGTTTCGTCATGTTGCCCAGGCTGGTCTCAAACTCCTGGGCTCAAGCAGTCTGCCTAGTAGGACTCCCAAAGTGCTGGATTACAGGCATGAGGCACTGTGCCCCGCCTATTTATAATTTTCTGTACTACTTTTTTAATTTTTATTTTTCTAAGAAACAAAAATTTCTATAAAACAGTTTTTTTGTAGCTTAAATGTGCTCAATTTTGTGATCACTTTAGGAAATATATTTATTAGTTGGACTTCTCTTTAAAGCTATCTTTGTTGTTTTCTTAATTTGTCATTTATAATTTTTTTTCTACTGACTAGTTTTTAGTTCTAACTTCCTTAATTATGTTAAACACTACCACAATTCCAAGAACACAGAATTAAAGCCTGAGTCATTGTTAAATTTCCTCATCTCCAAGTCTCTTGTCCTGTCTCTATCTATTGAAATTTCAAGTCTGATAACTTTTACTTTATAATCTCACAGTGTCTTCCACATCTGTCCTTTATATTTCCCAAGTTTCTATCTTTAGGGTTCACTTTATAGGCAGCTGTACTCCTAGCTTCCTACCTTTGATTTTTGTCTTTTTTATTTCATCCTTTTTAATAGTGCCCGGCAAGAATATGTTTTTTCTTAGTTAAAAATCAAGCAGTGTCTTTTTTTTTTTTTTTTTTTTGGACAGAGTCTTGCTCTGTCACCTAAGCTGGAATGCAGTGGTACGATCTCAGCTTACAAGTAGTATTGTTTTCTGAAAAACTTATGTGGTACTTTAAACTAACCTATATCACATCTAATATTTTGTTGTATTTTCCTGTTCACAACCTTTCAGTCTCTTGTCTTTTGATGTATGGCTTTTGCTTTCCCACTTCCACACCATTGCTCATTCTGTTTTTTCTTTCTGGAACTCTTATTTTCTAAATTCTGTTTACACTAATGTTACCAATATTCTTTACTGATTTTATGAGTGCATTAGGTCCCAACTTGTGGCATAATTTTTTTTTTGAAATTCTTCCTGCTTCTCAGTACTAAAAATAATCTTTCCCTTAGAACCTTTTTAGCACTTAATCTAAACCAAAATTTCATAAAGAGCATTTTTATATGCTCTAGGTTATTATTTTATATTGGAGATATTTGTGTTTATCTCTTTGTCTTTTAATTGTATATATATAAAATTTTTGCATTATGCAATCCCAAAACATGTTCATGTATATCATTTGTGATACGGTGTGGATTATTTCACATTCATAGCTTATTATGCCAGATAAGGCACAAAGGTTAAAGAAAGTTGTTGTATCTTTGTTTCTGAAAATTTCTAGGAAAGTCATTGCACATTCAGACTGCAACTTAACCTATCCTAGGTCTTTTGGAATAGAGTAATTTTGGGTAAGTTATCTTTCTACACAGCAGGGCTAGTCTGTGTATTTAAAATACTTTACTATAAACGTAAATACACATTTAAATTGGGTAGTATATAGTCATCCTAAAGATTGTTGTAAACTCTGAGATTAGATTGCATCATTTTCGTATAGGAACAGTGAAGATTGTTAATGACTTCTTAAGTATATGCAACATATTTTCCATGAAATTAATTACTTACTGTGTTGATGCAGGCTTTCTTTCAAGTATTTCAGGTTTGCTTTCCTCACATACTCATTAAAATATTTGAAAATCATTATGTTTCTTGAATTAATTGCAGTAAGAAACTCTAATTTCTATATTAATAATCCTATGGACTATAGATACTCCACTTGTACTATTGTTTATGGAATATAAAGCAGTAGTGTTCCTTCATCACTACCAGTTGACAAGATTGTATTAGGAAGTTCAAAAAGACATCTTAAATGTTCTGTTTTATTTCATTTTATTTTATTTATTTTTTGAGGCCAAGTCTTGCTCTGTTGCTTAGGCTGGGTGCAGTGGCACAGTCTTGCCCGCTGAAACCTCTGCCTACAGCATTCAAGTGATTCTCCTGCCTCAGCCTCCTGAGTAGCTAGGACTTACAGGTTCCTGCCACCATGCCTGGCTAATTTTTTGTATTTTAATGGAGGTGGGTTTTCACCATGTTGGACAGGCTGGTTTCAAACTCCTGATTTCAGGTGATCCATCCTCATCAGCCGCCCAAATTGGTGGGATTACAGGCATGAGCTACCACACCTGGCCAGTATAAGTTCTTTGAAAGCCATGTTTGGTGAATAGTGGCTAACATGTTGGAGAGTGCAAATACGAAGAATGAGTCTGGGTCCAGTCTGATGAGAGAATTGTTGCCAGTAATCCAAATGGAGAAAATTAATGTAAAGAATTAATTAGCCAGGCACAATGGTTCACACCTGTAATCCCAGCACTTTGGGAAGCCAGGGTACAGTGGATCAGTTGAAAACAGTAGTTTGAGACTAGCCTGGCCAACATGGTGAAACCCCATCTCTACTAAAAATATAAAAATTACCTGGGCTATGGTGGCACACACCTGTAATCCCAGCTACTTGGGAGGCTGAGGCACGAGAATTGCTTGAACCCAGGAGGCAGAGGTTGCAATGAGTCAAGATTGCATCATTGCATTCCAGCCTGGGCAATAGAGTGAGACTCTGTCTTAAAAAAAAAAAAAAAAAGAATTACTGTTTAAAGGCTTCATATCATTTATCATTTGGGAATTGCAAATTAAGACAACAGTGAGATTCTACTACCTACCTATTAGAATGGCTGAAATTAAAATATCTGACAGTGTCAGTTTCCTGCAGGTACGTGACACAACAAAAACTCTTAATGTATTGCTGGTAGAAATGCAAAATGGTACAGCCATTTTGGAAGACAATTTGTGGCATTTTCATACAAAGCTAAACATAGTCTTACCCAATGTTCCCGCAGTTATACCGTAGATATAAACAAAGCTGATAATAAAAATTATGTCCACACAAAAACCTATATGTGAATGTTTTTTATTTGTAATTGCCTAATAGTGGTGACCCAGATGCCCATTATTTGGTGAATGGCTAACATAATGTGATACAGCTGTAGAATGGAATGCTACTATTCAGCAATTTTTTAAAGTGACCTATTTGGCCACTAAAAGACATGGATGAATACTTTTGTTTGTTTTGAGACAGGGCCTTGCTTTGCTTAGGCTGAAAGGAGTACAGTTGGAACAATCATTGCTCCCTGCAGCTGAAGTCTCCTTGGGCTTAAGCCATCCTCCTGTGTAGCTAGGCTACAGGCAGATGCCACCATGTCCAACTAATTTTTTTCTTGTTTTTTGTTTTTTTATCCTTTATTTTCTTTTTCTTTCTTGTTAATTTTTTTTTTTTTATTATTTTTTAATAGAGAAGAAATCTTGCTTTGCTTCCCAGGCTGGTCTTGAACTCTTGACCTAAAGCAACCCTTCCACCTCATCCTCTCAAAGTACCAGGTGTGAGCCACCATACCCAGCCAGACATGTATCTTAAATGCATATTACTAAAGTGAAAGATGTTAGTTTGAAAAGCCTACGTGTTGTATGACTCCAGTTACAAGTTGAGCATCCGTAATCCGAGAATTTGAAATCTAAAATGCTCTGAACTCTGAAACTTTTTGAATGCCAACATATAACCACGTAAAAAATTCCACACATAACCTCATGTGACAGGTCACAGTTAAAATCAAGATCAAGGTCAGATGCAGTAGCTCACTCCTGTAATCCCAGCATTTTGGAAGGCTGAGGCAGTCAGATAGCTTGAGCTCAGGAGTTTGAGACCAGCCTGGGCAACATGGCAAAACGCTGTCTCTACCAAAAAAAAAAGGCAAAAAAATTAGATAGGCATGGTTGCTCCTGCTTATAGTTTCAGCTACTAAGGTGGCTTAGGCTTGAGGATTGCTTAAGCTTGGGAAGTGAGGTTGCAGTGAACTGTGATCGTGCCACTGTACTCTGGCCTGGATGACAGAGTTAAGACTGTGTCTTTAAAAAAAAAAAAAAAAGAAAAAATCAAAACTTTGTTTTATGTACAAAATTATTTAAAATACTATGTAAAATTCCTTTTAGGCTTTGTGTATAAGGTGAAACATAAACAGGTTTAATGTTTAGACTTGGGTTTCATCCTGAAGATGTCTCATTATGCATGTGCAGATATGGTAAAATTTTAAAAAGCTCAAAGTCTGACACACTTCTTATTCCAAGCATTTCAGATAAGGGATAATTAACCCATATATTAATATGTGGAAAGAAGGAAACTATGATGATGATTTAAAAAGTATAAACTAGTGGTTACCCGAGAAGGAGAAGGTAAAGGGTTGAATGGCCAATACACAGGATTTTTAAAGTAGTGAAACTCTTCTCTGTGATACCACTAATTGTGCATATACAACACCAAGCATTTGTCAAAATCCTTAGAACTTTATAGAAAAAAGAGTGAATGCTTTTTCTTTCATAATTGATATTTGATTGGTTGTGTTGAAGATTAGTACACAGACATTTCAATTTGTGCACAATTCTTAAAATCTAAAAAGTTTGTAATTCTTTTTTAAAGTTACTCCAGTGACTTCCTAGCTCAAAATTTGGAGGCAGATTTTCCTTGAGGCTATCAAGTACCAATACCTTCACATGTTGATAAGCTATTAAGTATAATTCTCCATTTCAGTTTAATGGCATACAGACTGCATACTCAAATTTTCAGTCTTTCACAGCACATTAACAAAGTCATTAGGAAAACAGGACTATCGCAACCAAAGATATTAGAGTGCACACAATTCTGACAGGGAGAGCCGCAATCAAGGAGTGATTTTTTTTTTGTTATTGTTTTGTTTGTTTTTAGGAGACAATCCTGCTTTAAAAAACAACAACAACATGGAATAGTAATAATTTAAAATATCCAAGACATTAAAATGCAAAAAAAAATTTTTTAATGCAGGACTATGACTCCGTATCGCCATTTTATATGCTTTGCATTATAGGATATGAAAACTAACCCCCATCTATGGAATGTTAAGCTGACACCCAAGACAGTCAAAGCCTCCCACAATTCAATATCCCACACTATTTTCTGGTTGTGCCAAAAAATAAACAACCAGTGAATGATTTCATCTCTTAAAAACAGAAAGCATTTACCCTTAAAAAATGGGATGTGGGTAAGATTCCCTTCTTCTTAAAATACGAGCTACTAGAAAACTCGTATTTATACAATAGTTGTTAAAAAATATTCCTCTTGATTGTACTAAAAGGGGGACACGGACCACTGATAATAGGATATAATATTAATCAGACTTGGCTTCTTTTTCTCCTGCTTCATCAGAAGCTGGACTCTTGTTGGTTTTGCTTTGTCTGTTTTCTGCAGTCTCTTTTCTCTTTGCTCCTCTTTTTGCTTTTTTTAATACCATATATACATATGTGTGTGTGTGTGTGTGTGTATTTTTTTTTTTCTTTAATAGCAACAGGATCTCATCATGTTGCCCAGACTGGTCTTGAACTCCTGGGCTCAGGCAGTCCTTGCCTTTCCTCCCAATATGTTGGGATTATAGTATGAGCCACTGCACCTGGCCTTTTCTGTTTTTTTGTTTTTAGACAAAGTTTTGCTCTGTCACTGGAGTTCAGGGACACAATCTCTGTTTACTGCAACCTCAACCTCCTGGGCCCAAGCGATACTCCCAGGTATCCTACCCCTTAAGTGTGGGGCGTACATAATGACTTTCTTCTGAAGGGTACACTATGGAAAGAGTCAGAAAAGTAACTTTACAGAAGTGAAACTGGACAAAATACTACCTCAGCCAAGTGATTTAGGTCAACATCAATGGTGATTACTTATGTTGATAGTATGTACTCTTGATATGAGGTGATAAAAATGGCATATTACCTCTCCTTTCTTCTCAAATCCCATAATCCCTTGTCTAGTCATGACAAAAACATCAGACAGATCCCACTGAGGGACCTGTTAGAAAATACCTGATCAGTATTTCTCAAAACTCCTGCGGCCATCAAAAACCAGGAGAATCCAAGAAACTGTCACAGCCAAAAGGAGCTTAGGAAGACATGATGACTAAATGTAACATTGTATCCTGGATGGACTCCTGGAATAGAAGAAGGTCATTAGGCAAAAAGTAAGAAAATTCAGGCTGGTGGTGGTGGCTCATGCCTGTAATCCTAGCACTTTGGGTAGCTAGGCTGGTGGATCACTTGAGGTCAGGAGTTCAAGACCAGCATGGCCAACATGACAAAATCTTGTCTCTACTAAAAACCCAAAAATTAGCTGGATGTGATGGCAGGTGCTTGTAATCACAGCTACTCTGGCTGCTGAGGCAGGAGAATCACTTGAACCTGGGAGGTGGAGGTTGCAGTGAACTGATATGGTGTCACTGCGTTCCACCCTGGGTAACAGAGCAAGACTCCCTTTCAAAAAAAAAAAAAAAGGAAAATTCAAATAAAGTATGGCTTTTGTTAGTGTATCAGTATTGCTTTATTGTAACAAATGTTCCATACTAATGTAATATGTTAATTATAGGAGTAACTACATGTGAAGTATTTAGGAATTCTCTATACTGTCTTCATAACTTTTTTTTTGTAATTTAAAGGTTCTTAAAAAAAGTTTATTTAAAAATTAAGCAATTAACACGCTATTAATCTGTAAACAGAAATGGTTAGAGGGCCATTAACCATCAACAGATATGAAAAGAGTACTGTACTATCAGGAACACAGTAAAAGCAAAAAGCAAATGCAGGGAGCAGGTACTATAATAAGGAAAAGAAGCCACTCCAAGTTGTGCCTTGTAGTGTTCCTCTAGTACCTTCCTTTTACAAAGCCTAATACCATAGCAGGTGGCAAAAGATAAATGTTTACAGGGTCCAGCTTAAGTATGAAAAAGCAGGGCAAATAAGGGTGGATTTGGAGATGAGAGACAATAAATTGATAGTGGAACAGGCATCTAATGGGAATGAATTAAATTGATAAAGGGCATAAGGATTGAGAAGAAAAGATGCTTAGGGGAAACCTCTAGGTAATACTTACAGGTAAGAAACACAGGGAGGGAAAAAATAACTGAAAGGAAAGGCGAAAAAAATCTGTTAAGAGAGTTTCAAGAAATGTCTATTGCATTTAGCAACATTGGTGTCACTTGTGAGTTTGGTGAAGCAGCAACCATAGAATGAGTTTGTGTATGAATGAATGAAATTGATAGGAATAGATACAGTGACTGCCAAGAGTTTTTTCAATGATCCTTGGCCCCAAAGGTGAGCTACAGATAAAATTATAGCAAATATTAACCTTGTAAAATAAAGTTGGGGGCAGGGAATGGTATGTTAATTGAAGAATGTAAGCTCTATCAGGACAAGAATGTTTGTCTGTTGGTTGATTGCTGTATTATCAGTACCTGAAATAGTTCCAGATATGTTCAGCATATTTGTTGCATGACTAAGAAATACTTGAGCATTTCAGTAGAGGAAGAAGTTGAATATATGGTATTTCCCAAAAGTATTTTTGTGCAAGATTTCTGAGGAAGTAGGAGAGTATCAGTAAAGGTATGCAGAATGAAATGTTAAGAAGGGACAAGGTTAAAATATTCAGCATTGGCATTATTATTGTACAAACCACTAAAGCAGTTTTTAAAACGTTATTTAGCTGTGGTGGCTCATGCCTTTAATTCCAGCATTTTGGAAGGCTAAGGTGGGCAGATGTTGGAAATAGATGTGCAGTGCCGCAAAGAAAAATTAGCACTGAGATCTTCCAGCAATGCAAATTTTACTTCCTGGACTGCAGGAAGGGTACCCTTGCTAGCCATTGTGTCACAAGAGTACAAAGAACAACGGAAAACACACAAATTTATTTCTTACACATTTGGGGTCGTCCTTACTGCTGTGTCTGATCTCCATTGGCTGGAGCCAGACCTCACAATATAAACTAAAACCCAGTTGGCTAACAACTTAAAACTTTTCTAAACAGGTAAAAGCAGTGGAGAGCTGGGACATGACTGTGAGCACATCCAGCGCAGGTATCTTGGTTAAAGTGCAGGGACATAGAATGTACTGTGTGCCGGTAAACGTGGCACATCCAACAGCTACATGGATAGACTTAACACACTTATTAGCACACTTATTCTAACAAGAAAGGAAACTTTAAAAAGGAACTTTTCTACTTCTCATAGTGGATCATTTGAGGTCAGGAGTATGAGATCAGCCTGGCCTCACCCATGGTGAAACTCGTCTCTGCTGAAAACACAAAAATTAACTGGGCGTGGTGGCAGGGTCTGTAATTCCAGCTACTCGGGAGGCTGACAGGAGACTCGCTTGAACCCAGGAGGCAGATGCTGCAGTGTGCCAAGATTGTGCCACTACACTCCGTCTTAGGCAACAAAGCAATGCTCTGTCTCAAAAAAAAGGAAAAGTTACCTTTATGCCTTTTTATGTATAAACTTATGGTTTGCTCTTTGAACGTTTTTTAATCACTAAGAAGAAATTTTAAAGTTTCTTTTGGTTAGGGATTATATTTATTTGTAGTAGTGATCGTTTTCTATAAAGCAAAATAAACCTGAATTGAATGTAATCTTTTTAAATCTTTTTATTCAGTCTACAAATAAGAAACCTCGAAAATCTCCAGGTGAGAAGAGCAGAATTGAAGCTGGAATTAGAGGAACAGGCCGTGGAAGAGCTAATGGGCACCCTCAACAGAATGGCGAAGGGGAGCCTGTCACATTATTTGAGGTGGTGAAACTGGGGAAAAGTGCAATGCAGGTAAATTTTAAGTTTTTATTTCACATATAAAGCAATACAGTTAATAACCTATGTGGAATCAGTTAGTTAGTGTATGTATTGGCATCTTATATACCCCTGTTGAATATGTAAGAAACCTTTTGGTTTATCCTGAAAGGTTTTTATTTTGGTTTGTTTTGTAAAGAGTGTCAGGAAAGGTACTTTGTTTAACAGTAAGGTGTACTTTTGTTTAAATTGTACTAAGTTAAAAGATCTACTAGAAGCTGTCCAAGATAATTTTTATTGTCTTCATGTATTTTTGAATTTTGAATCAGATTTTGAGTCTGATTTAGTATAAGTAACACATGTGTCTCACAGAATATTTGAAAGAAGAAAGGATGCTGGGCGTGGTGACTCACTCATGTAATTCCAGCACTTTTGGGAGGCTCAGCCAGGTGGATCACGAAGTCAGGAGTTCAAGACCAGCCTGGCCAACTGGTGAAACCCCATCTCTACTAAAAACAAAACAAAACACAAAATAAAAAAATTAGCTTGGCATGGTGGTGCATGCCTGTGAGGCTGAGGCACGAGAATTGCTTGAACCTAGGAGGTGGAGATTGCAGTAAGCTGACATCATGCCACTACATTACAGCCTGGGCAATAGAGTGAGACTCTGTCTCAAAAAAAAATAATAATAATAAAATGGATATTTAAAAAAGTATTCTTAAATAGTCATTTAGGAATAACCAGAACTATTTCATGGTTATTTTGTGTATAAATGTGACCATTTATAACTTCCTTACTCTTTTATCTCTTCTCATTTATTCCACAAATATTAAGTATTCTGCAGGAGCACCATTCATACTAATGCATTAAGAGTGAACCATAATTATTTTTCTTTAGTGTGTCGATATTTCTATCACTTTCATAAAATGTGTTTATTATTTATGTTTACATCTACATATTTAAAATTTTTTTAATGCTAGAGGTGGAAATACTTGGCTAACGGGTATTTTTAAATTGTGAGATACATAAATACTGTGTTTCTCTCCCAAAAATTGTACTAGTTCACCTTTCACAAGAAGTATACAGGAGAATTGCTGAACCCAGGAGGCGGTGGTTGCAGTGAGCTGATATTGTGTCACTGCACTCCAGCCTGGGCAACAAGAGAGAGACTCCATCCCAAAAAAAAAAAAAAAAAAAAGTTTTAAGTAATTGTGAAACAGAATTACTTTTAGAACTAAAACAGGCAACTTTTCGTTAGTATACTTTCTATTATATTTTTAACCTATATTTCTTTTTGAAGCCCTTAAGGGTGTTTAGTGTTACCAGATTGATGCGTTGTGTTCAAGAGTCTTGGAATTTGTGTGGGCAGGGAAGGAGGTAGTATCATGGGATGATGCTAAATGGTGAAACATGTATTGAAGTTCCAGTCGTACCCAAAGCAATGGATGACAGCATGTAAATTACATAAGTTTAATATAAAAATAGATTTGTGACCTTTTATCATTAAGTTTGACAATTTATTCATTATGCTTTTTTTTTTTTTCCGAAACAGAGTCTACCTCTGTTGCGCAGATTGGAGTGCAGTGGCATGATCTTGGCTCACTGCAACTTCCACCTCCCGGGTTCAAGCGATTATCATGCCTCAGCCTCCCAAATAGCTGGGATTACAGGTGTGGGCCAGCACGCCCAGCTAATGTTTGTATTTTTAGAAGAGACGGGGTTTTACCATGTTGGCCAGGCTGGTGTCGAACTCCTGACCTCAAGTGATTCACTAACCTCTGCCTTTCAGAGTGCTGAGATTACAGGCATGAGCCACCATGCCCAGCCTCATTATACTTTAATAGAAGAATTGTTCACAAGCTATAGAAGCATTAATTTTAAAGACCTGTTCTGTTGCTTCCCACCTTTGGGTAGAAACACAAGCAGAAAAATGTATTTTTATGTAAAATTTCAGTAATTGCATTTCAGGTATTTTGCTTTTTTTTTTCTTCTTTAGAAGGAGTGTTGCTCTGTCGGCAGGAGTGTTGCTCTGTACAGTGGTGCAACCTCTGCCTCCGTGGTGCCTGCCTCAGCCTCCCGAGTAGCTGGGCTACAAGCGTGCACCACCACACCCAGCTACTTTTTGTATTTTTAGTAGAGATAGGGTTTCACCATGTTGGCCAGAATGGTCAAAATCTCCTGACCTTTTGATCCGCCCAGCTTGACCTCTCAAAGTACTGGGATTACAGGCATGAGCCACCATACCGGGCTTTGCTTCCTCTTTTTTTTTTTTTTAATGTAAGACTTTATTTTATCAGATATTTGTTCACGTAAAAATACTTTTCATGCATATGGTATTAAAGCTTAATGCCAGCTCTTATTTAATATGAGCAAATTGTTATTGCCATCTGTATTTGAAATAAAACATTGACCAATGAAAGTGTTTTCAGTTTTATTCACAGTATTCTATTCTTCATCTACATTACTCTTTTCTAATTATACTCTTTTATACTGTGTCTCTTCTGCTGAAACTTTATTATTTTTTTTTTATGAGAAAGAGTCTCTCTCTGTTGCTGAGGCTGAAGTGCAGTGGACAGTCTCAGCTCACTGCAACTTCTGCCTCCAAGGTTCAAGTGATTCTCCTGCCTCAACCTCCCAAGTAGCTGGGATTACAGGCACCTGCCACCATGCCCAGCTCATTTTTTTTTTCCTTGTATTTTTAGTAGAGACGGGATTTCACCATGTTGACTAGGCTGGTCTCAAACTCCTGACCCCAAGTGATCTGCCTGCCTCAGCCTCCCAAAGTGCTGGGATTACAAGCATGAGTTACTGCTCCCAGCTGTCTTCTGCTGAAACTTTCTGGTTCTCATTTTCTAAAAGATAATGATTAGTAGTCAGGACTCTGGTACCTTCCATAATTTGGTTTTAACCCATCTTTCAACTTCGTCTCACTGTTCCTCTCTTGAAATCTGCTTCATTTTATTTTTTACTGTAATTTTCTTACATTTTTACTAGCGATATTTAAAATAATTTACAAACTTTTGTAAGTTTTTTTGATGTGGCAGTCTGTTGTGCACATTTTTTTCCATGAATTTACCTTCTTTATTATTTGTGCAGTAATTCTTAAAATACCTTGGTCATGATTTATTTAACTAGGTTTTATTTAAACTGTTTGCAGTATTATTGTATTAAAAATAGTGCTTCTTTAGGCTGGGTACAGTGGCTCATACCTGTAATCCCAGCACTTTGAGAGGCCTAGGTGGGTGGATCACAAGGTCAGAAGTTCAAGACCAACCTGGCCAATATGGTCAAGTCTTGTCTCTACTAAAAATACAAAAAAAAATTAGCCAGGTGTGGTGGCGCATGCCTGTAATCTCAGCTACTCGGGAGGCTGAGACAGGAGAATTGCTTGAACTGGGAGGCGGAGGTTACAATGAGCCAAGATTGTGCCACTGCACTCCAGCCTGGTGGACAGAGCAAGACTGTATCTGAGACAGACAGACAGACAGACAGACAGATGGATAGATAATACAAGCAGACATCAGTGTTTTAGAAACAAAGTATTTCTATTGTTTGTATGGAAGAAAACTACAAAGTAATGAACAGGATAGAGTTTAGGGCAAAAAAGCAGATACTTAGAGCCAGGAGTTTGTCTTTTGAGTGTTAAAGTGCTTCAGGAAGAATAGGAGAATAGAATCAGACTTATTAAATGAAGCCGAGGCCTAATGTGAGTCTCCCTATTTGTAAAACAGGCTGAAAGAAAGTACCAATAGCTACTACATAGGCTTATGTTTAGAGTAACCATGTATGTCAAGTTGCCTTTGAGACTCCCTGTTTGTGCTTAATTGTTCATGTATTTATTATTAGGGACTCCTTTAATATTCAGAAGGGTAGTAGTTTGCATAGAAATTTATATTAAAACACTACTTATAGGAAATCAAAAGCTGAGGAAAGGGAGAAGACAGACATAATTTTCATAACTGACACCTGAATTGAAATGTCTGTTCATTTGGTTGGTGACTGGGTGGGTGAAAATTACCAATTTTGTCTTAGGGAAGAGTCTGAAAATTCCCACTGATGTCTTAGGGAACCCACATATGATCTGGTTCTGCCATGGAGGTAATCACAGAAACATTAGAGGGGAGGGATAAATAATAATAAGTATGTTGAAGATGCTAGAGGGATGAAAGAAGAAATTCTGTGTTGCACAAAATAGGGAACAGATGAAACAAGATATGAAAAAGGAGCAGTCTTGAAAATTGAAAATTCTTAAAGTAGAAAAATCAGTACATTATGTTACTAGGGAAAAATACTACATTAGATGCCATGGGAGGGGGAATTCAAGTAATGGCATTTATTAGACATTCAGTTAGAATGTAACCCAGAGAAATAAGGAGGTAAGAAAACATGAAAGAGGTATTTAAAGACTTTGGTATGAATTGAAGGGTTCCAAAATATGCCCCAGAGGAAGAGATCAGAGGTAAAAGAGATAAAGGGTTTGTTTTTTTTTTTTACAACTTTTAAGTTCAGGGGTACATATACAGGGTGTGCAGGTTTGTTACATAGGTAAATGTGTGCCATGGTGGTTTGCTACACAGGTCATCTCATCACTTAGGTATTCAGCCCAGCATCCATTAGCTATTTTTTCTGATGCTCCTTCCTCCCACTCCCCACCCTCCGACAGGCCAGTGTGTTTAGGTGTTCTCATCTGTTGGGGGAAGCAGCAAAGGAGAAAGGACTTACAGAGTGCCTGCATAAACTGGTTATGAGTGACATATAAATTGGGAACAACAAACCATGGCAAACTGCAGGAGGCCTCTGGGGAGGCCAGCTTCTTCATGCCTCATGTTCCAGGTGTGGAGTGACATAGGCTCTGATACCATAAACACTGTGCACAAGGACGTAATACCCCTTCGTAGCACTAAGATGTAACCAGACTTGTAGACTCCTTGTAAGGCCCATGTTCCACTAGCTGCACATAGGTAATAGGCTAAAGATAACCACATGTTTTTGTTTTGTGAAACTCCCAAACTTCCACTGTTACCAATCTTTAGAATGACACAGCAGTTCCATCTCACTGGTTCAGTTCTGGCTCACCCCACCATCATGTTATCCTCTCCCCACCATCATGACTCCACCACGTACCCTATAGATCAAAGTGATGGTAACCAATAAATACTGTGGGAAATCAGAGCTCAGGACCTTCACTGCCTCTGCTACAAGTGATGGCCCCTTGGTCCCACTTTCATACTTAATCTGTCTTTTTCTCATTTCTTTGTCTCCAATGAACTTGGGTTACCCACGGGTGATGGGGCTGGTTCCCTACATTTTGGTGTCCAATGTGTGGAGCTCCCTACATGATAAATCAGCTGCTACTTATGAGTAAGAACTTGCAGTGTTTGATTGTCTGTTTCTGCATTAGTTTGCTGAGGATAATGGCTTTCATCAGCATCTATGCAAAGGACGTAAGGACGTGATCTCATTGCCTTTTTTTGTTTTTTTGTTTTTTTTTAAAAAGACAGAGTCTTGCTCTGGTGCTCAGGCTGGAGTGCAGTGGCATGATCTCAGCTCAGTGCAACCTCTACCTCCTGGGTTCAAGTGATCCTCCCACCTCAGCCCCCCAAGTTGATGGGACTATAGGTACATGCCACCATGCCCAGCTAATATTTTTGTTTTTAGTAGATACAGTATTTTCCCATGTTGCCCTGGGCTGGTATTGAAATCCTGGATTCAAGCGATCCTCCCGCGTCAACCTTCAAAAGTATTGAGGTTACAGGATTGAGCCAATACCCATGTGGCCCAGTCTCATTCCTTTTAATGTTTGCATAGTATTCTATGGTGTATATATACCACATTTTCTTTAGTCTATGATTGTTGGGCATTTGGGTTCATTTTATGTCTTTGCTGTTGTGAATAGTGCTGCAGTTAACATACATGTGCATGTATCTTTATAATAGAATGATTTATATTCCTTTGAGTATATACCCGGTAATGGGATTGCTGGGTCAAGTGGTATTTCTGCCTTTTAGTTCTTTGAGGAATCACCACACTGTCTTAGATACAGTGTTTGAAGAGATAATTTTCGAGAAATTTTCATATTTCCTTTGTTCCAAAGTTTGTTCTCAAGAGTGAGCAAAGTAAGTGAAAATAATCACATAGCTGTAAATAGTATAGTATAACTGAAGTATTAAGGAAATCTTGAAAGATTTCATCAAGGAATGTCTGATCCTTTTCTTTATAATGCAGTTAATATTGAAATACACAGTATTTCAACACAGTAAAGTCTCCTGGTAAATTGTATTACACTTGGAAGAATAAAAAGGTGCTTTTTAAAAGTTTGTATTAAAGAAGAAATATACAGAGTTGTAATGTGAATATTAGTGAAAGAAATGTTAGTGAAAATGTTGGAGCCAGCTAAAGCATTACTTGTATAGATTTGTCATCTTAAAGGCATTGATGCTAAACAAAGGCAAAAGAAACTAGAAAAAAGAAAAACAGCAAACCTTACATAACTATGAAGAAAGGAATAATAAAGGGAGAAGTGGAAATAAAATAGAAGGGTTAAAGAAGGTCAACTAAACCCAAATATTTAAGTTGAATAAAATTTTAAGACCAGGAGGTTTTATCTTAGGAATACCAAGATGGTTTAATATTAGAAAATCTTTTACTATAATATACCAAATAATCATATTACAGGAGGAAAAACACCTATACTTACCTGAAGTGATGTAAGAAGTTTAGAAAAATTGTGTGACAAAATACAGCTATTAGATTTTGTTTTGTTTTTTAAATAGAGATGGGGTTTCACCCTGTTGGCCAAGCTGGTCTTGAACTCCTGGCCTCAAGTGATCCACCCGCCTTGACCTCCCAAAGTGCTGGGATTACAGGCATGAGCCACCACGCCTGGCCAATAGTTTTTATAAACAGAAACTTTTGATAAATTAGGAGCAAGAGGGAACTTCCTTAGCTTTGTAAAGTTTATCTCTCCCAAACCTACAGCTCTGATTATGTCATTTTTAACAGTGAAATTTAGATGTATTCCTAGGATACAGACATTATCACTGCTGTTCATTACTGGAACACCTAAGCAGTGTATTGAAAGAAAAATATGAAAGAAATAAGAGCTATAGCAATTGGAAAGGAAGATGCGAAAGTATCTCTATTGGAAGAGGATATAGTTGTGTTGAAAGAGAAACTGTAGACTGTTAAAACTAATGAGAGTATTCAGCAATGTTCATGGATGGAAAATTAAAATTGAAAAAATCAATAGCCTACTGTATGGCATTAATAACCAATTAGAACAAGTAATTGGAAACAAGAGCGTATTCAAAATAGAAGTAAAATCAATGAAGTACAAAAGAAAAATCTAATAAAAAATTTTGGTGGAACAGAATAAAATACTATTTTACCAATAGTCAGAAAGGATAGAACCAGCTAGTGGAAGTACAGATCTGTGTATAGATTATCCTTTGGAGAATATTTTGGTAATGTCAAGAAGGGTTGAATGACTGATTATCCTGTTTTCATTCATTCAGTAAATATTTAATTAGTGTTTATACTGTGAAAACCACTTTTTTCTTCTTTACTAAGAATATATAATTGAGGAAAACCAATTCAATTCCTAGATAACCTCTGGATAAAATTTTTTTACATGTATATAAAAGGCATGTATAGTAATGAATATTTATTCATTGCTTTGTTTATACTAGCAAAAAAAATAAAAATTCCAAATTTCTGTAGTAAACAGGATAATTGATAAAATGTGGCATATTTAAACTCTGATTTTTTTTTTTAAGACGCAGTCTCGCTCTGTCACCCAGACTGGGGTGCAGTGGCATGATCTCAGCTCACTGCAACCTCTGCCTCCCAGGTTCAAGTGATTCTTGTGCCTCAGCCTCCTAAGTAGCTGAGATTCTAGCATGCACCAACATGCTTGGCTAAGTTCTTTATATTTTTTAATAAAGACGAGGTTTTCCTTTGTTGACCAAGCTGGTCTTGAACTACTGGCCTCAAGCAGTTTGCCTGCTGGGATTACAGATGTGAGCCCCCTACCTGACCTGAAATTCTTACTGCATTTAAAATGAGTAAACTAGAGTTCTAGGTACCACTATGGATAAATTTTAAAAATGGGTTTTAAGGGTCCAGTGGGGATTGCAGAATGATGCATAATACATGATGCTACAGTACTTAGAAAGTATGAACATATGCTTAAGATTATTTAACATCATATTTTTTATATTGATTACTTTTTGAAAAGATAAGGGGAAAAGGATAGGACCACAAAAGTTTATATGATAATCAGGTATACCTCAGAGATACCGTTTTGGTTCCAGTGAGTCATACAAACTTTTTGGCTTCCTAGTACATATAAAAGTTATATTTACCCTATAATGTATTGTGTGTACAATATCATTATATCTTAAAAAGCCAATGTTCATATCTTAATTTAAAATATTTTTTTAAAATGCTAATGATCATCTGAGCCTTCAGTGAGTCATAATCTTTTTGCTAGTATGAAGTCTTGCCTTGAAGTTGATAGCTGCTGACTGATCAAGGTGGTGGTTGCTGAAGTATGGGATGTCTGTGGCAGCTTTCTAAAACAAGACAACAATGAAGTTTCTGTGTCAGTTGACTCTTCCTTTCATGAAAGATTTCTCTGTAGCATGCAGTGCTGTTTGATAGTATTTTACTAGAGAACTTTTTTTCAAAATTGGAGGCAGTCCTCTGAAACCCGGTCACTGCTTTATCATATAAATTTATGTAATATTCAAAATCCTTTGTTGTCATTTCAACAGTGTTCACAGTGTCTTCCCCAGGAGTAGGAGTTTGATAGGCGGTAGCAGAAGACGTTTCTTAATTTAGAAACAGGAAATGCAAAGATAAAATCTATATTCTGACCATAGAGGACATAAGATGCCCTTGTAAAAGTAGATCTGAGAGAGACTACATTCTGTCCATTGAATGTTTTGACTTTTTCTGAAATTGATGGTATTTTAAAAATGACTTGTTTTTATTTTCATTTTTGGAAATGCCTTTCTGGGAGCAATTTAGGTGATGATTTGGTGAGCGAGTAAGGGTGGAATCAGACCAATTAAAGGCTTTTTTTGTTTTGTTTTGTTTAAAAAACATCCATTAGGGAACTAATGAAAATTAAAATGTATTGAAGGTTAGTGAGAATGGAGAGGAAGTGACAGATTCTGCAAATATTAAGGCTCTGGAATGAGTCTGAAAGATGAGAAAGAGGAAGGAATCTAAGGTGATCCCTAGTTGTTTGACTTGGTTGTATTTACCGAAAGAAAGTTTGTGGGAATATAAGTATTGGAGGATAGCTATGAGAATAGTTTGGACATTCTGACTTTTAGATCTGTGACACTAAATACATGTTGAATTTTCGAACTTTCAAGCTATGTGTTTAGTCTAAGTGATACTTTTTGCTTTAGTAGTTATGAATTAGTAAGCACTTAGGTGAATTTCTGTAATCCATTGGCATTTTCGTTTTGTACACCTAGATATCAACTAAAAAAGTTAGACTGTAGGACTGGGCATGATGGCTTAGTCCTGTAATCTAAGCACTTTGAGAGGCTGAGGAGGGCAGGTCTCTGGAGTCCAGGAGTTTGAGACCAGCCTGGGCAACATGGCAAAACCCGGTCTCAACCAAAATATGAAAAGCAGCCAGGTATGGTAGCATGTGCCTGTAGTCCCAGCTACTCAGGAGGCTGAGGTGTGAGAATCACCTGAGCTTGGGAAGTCAAGGCTGCAGTGAGCCGTGCTTGTGCCATTGCACTTCAGCCTGGGCAACGGGAGTGAAACTCTGTCTTGAAAGAAAAAAAAAAAAAGAAAGAAAGTTGGACTATTCGTTTATTCATTCAACAAAAATTCCAAGCTAATTGGGTTAGTCACAAGGGCTGCAATATTAATTAAACTCACCTGACCCTTATCTTCATGGACTTTCCAGTCTTGGAGACAGAAGTCGTTTGTACTAATCAAATGATCTATTAATATACAATTAGAAATTCTTGACTAACACTAAGCAAACTTTCTTTGGTCTTAGTGTAGTAATAATAACAGCTTATGTAAATAAGGAACTGGCGTTAGCCTAAAAATTAAGTATACCTAGTGCGACAATTTGGTCTTCTGTTTGCTTTTGACAACTGACTTTGAAGGTGAAACTGTTTTTGTCCATTTAAATATGATTGGGCAAGAGGTAGGTGTCTTAGAGATTGTGATCATTCTCTCTCCCTTAGGGAGTAAGCTTTGTTCTAGTGTCAAAGAAAAGTATGGACTTTTATAGTGACTTTGGTTTCTTCCAGCCTCTGAATTATAAATGGATTAGATACCAGTCGCTTTATATCATCAAACAGAGAGGAATTTAAGGAAAAAGGAAAGCAGCTGTGGGTTTATTTAAATTCCACCTGTTAATTTGTAAGCATTAGAACTGACAGTTACATAGTAACTGTAATAGGACTTGTATGCATTTCTGAGCTATTAAGAGAATGGATAAAAGTATTTTAATAATTTTCTGATGGTCACTGAGTGAAAATTGTGAAAGTTTCAAGCAGTATTAAAATGGCCCAAGAATGCCTAAGGATTGTAATTATAAACAATGATACTGAGACATTCTATTGTAGGACACATATGCTGTTGATTACAATGAAGCTTTATGACAAAGATGGGGAGAACACATTGAAAGACAGAAATACTATAATGAAGTTGAGTAAAATTTTATGGAACTAAGCAAATATAAGTACTTAAGTAGAATTAATACCTGAGTGTGTAATACAATAAATGTGTTAATAGCTGTAACTGCTACAGTGCAAAATGTTGGGTACAGAATTTAAAATCATATAATATTCTAAATGTTTAGAGTTTTTGCCTGAAGATAAAATTGGAAAACTGAAAATAAAAGTTGTTTAAACAAGGTTGTTGTTTATTTCTTTCATATGGAAAAGATCATAGATATGTGGTCTTTCCCATGGGGACCAGTGGATTGTGAAATAATTGAAATTCTTAATATTTTAATAAACATTAAAATATATTTTATTGTAATTTTAGAAGGATACCATATTTTGATGTTTTTCAAAACCAGATTTTCCATTTAAAAAAAGAAGAAGCTGCTAAGGCAACACAATAGGAGGCAGCTGACTCTCGGTCTTTATTCCAAGCCCCCTCTGGGTGTCCTTTTGTGCTGTCTAGTTGTCATTTCTCTTTCCTGACCTTGGTAAGCAATCTGGGCCTAATGCTTCTTATTATTGGTGAGGGCCAGACATATTGCACCTAATGTAAACCATATGCAAGTTATTAATGTGCTGTGAGGTGGGGGGCAGAGTGAGTACATTCTGGTCTCAGGCACTGGACTTTTGAGGGGAACTGTTTGAGTTTGTATCCCTTATTTCTGAAAAGACATGTGTGAGTGACCAGAGCATGGTGAACTTTATTGAGCATACCTATTTGGATGTTGATTGCCTGTCTAATGTTACCCAGCTGTGTTAAAAAGTATATTTAAAGGCCCACTAGTGCAGCCAGGTATCAGTGTGTTGGTGGGTGAACCTAGTGAGCATCCACAATTTGGAAAAGGAAGACCTGAGCCAATGATAACAATACTCTTGTCACAAATTATTATTGCCAGGTTGTCTGTGCCTTTGAACTCAGACAAAGAAGCTGAGCTGCCAGTGGCTTTTTTGTGACTGTTACTGGCTCTATTCTAAGTACATGATGGTTGTGCAGTATAAGCAGTGCAACATCTATACCAAGTTGTAGCAGAAAATCTTTCAGAAGACTCTGCAGTGGACATTGCTGGGCCCTGCCTATTTTGAGAGGAGGGCTAAAGATAAATTACTCTTGGGCCTATGACAGCCCCAAAATGCAGTTGTATGAAGAGTCCTTCTGCTGATAATCTCTATGTGGATAAGAAATTCCCACCTGCTTTTGTACACACCATGCAATATTTGGCAGTTAACCTTAGCATTGTCATTATAGTGGTCCTGGAAATCATTGTTGCTGGCAGTTTAGTTCTAGTGATCACCATCAGGAGAAAGTTGGGGAAATATAAGAAAATAGAGATCAAGGATTGAGGGGGTTGAATATATGGGCAAGTGTATTAGTTTGTTCTCACATGGCTGTCAGGAAATACTTGAGACTGGGTAATTTATAAAGAAAAGAGATTTGATTGACTTGCAGTTCTGCATGGCTGCGGAGGTCCCAGGAAACTTACAATCATGATAGAAGACACCTCTTCATAGGGCGGCAGGAAAGAGAAGGAGTGCTAACAGAGGAAATGCTAAATGCTTATAAAACCATCAGATCTTGTGAGGAGTCACTTACCATCATGAGAACAACGTGGGGGAAACTGTCCCCATGATTCAGTTACCTCCTACTAGCTCTGTCCCCCAACACCTGGGGATAATGGGAATTACAATTCAAGTTGAGATTTGGGTAAGGACATAGCCAAACTTTGTCAACAAGCATAGGTCTGTCTTAGGGAAGATATGAAGGGAGGGTTCAAGATCAATTCAGAGTGAAACTTAATTCTCATCCCAAGGCAGATACATCCTTCATCATCATCCCCAACTTCCCATTCTCCCTTTCCTTCCATTCTTGAGTTTGATGGTTTTCCCCCAGAGTTACCTCTCTTTCTGGCTTCATGTCACAACCTTTCTTAAAGTGCTAATATATCTAATATTCTTTCTTCCTCTTGGTCTAGGGCTAAGAAATCTGACTCTTGAACTCAGCAAAGGTAGATATAAGAGATCTCCATTGAATGATGTCTTTGATAGTATGTAAAATAAAAGTTTAAGATGATACCCCAGGGTTATTTCACAGTGACAGTATACCTTTTGAAGGTTTAATTAGTTTTCATGGGGAACAGTGCTTTTCTTTCTTGCATTTAATTTTTTAAATTATCTGTCTCTGTTTACAAATGGAAAGATTTAGCATCTTCATCCTGAATTCTGCTTTATAGCGATCATCTTGTTGAAAAGAAAATTTGACTTTATTCAGACTTGTACTATAGCCATATTGTCTGTTACACTACCAGTACATATGTTGGTGCTTCTTACTTAACAGATAATTTTTTTTTTTGAATTAGAGATGGGGTTTCAGTGTTGTCCAGGCTGGTCTCGAACTTCTGGGTTCAAGTGATCCTCTAACCTGAGCCTCTCGAGTAGCTGGGACTACAGGTGTATATTGCTACCACACTCAGCCCAGGGAATCTTATTTTTTTCTGCTTAAACAATTTTTTTTTCTTTTGGAAAAGAGACCCTGTCCACATAACTGCCAGTGTTTATTCTACAGGTCACTCTCATTAAAGCTATTAGTAATATTTTATTATGTAAAAATGTTTTGTACATATTTTGTCCTTTATAATTTTGCTTGTTATATTAATTTTACTTTCTTAATATAACAAATCTAATGAAATTTAATAAAACATGGGGAAAGCATAAAGTGAAAGGTGGAGTTTGAATTTCAGTAAGATTATGCAAACAAAACAAAACACCCAATTAAAACCAATACAGCATTTTGGGGGGATTCTCATGAGAGGTTCTGCATCATCAAATAGAATAAATGGAGCTTCACAGATAACTAATTGGATAAATGAAATAGTTACATTAATTAATGAACTATCAAATCAGGGCACATATTTTAGAACTGATTAATTAATTTGATCCTCAGAAATTTTCAGGTTTTAATCCATGGTATTCTCCACAGTTATCTTTTTATAAAGCTAGCATCATTGATCCCCTTTAGCAATTCAGCCAAATTACCTTTATTCCCCTTCATTTTTTATACTCTACAGTTACAGCTCATCACCTTGTGCATGTCTTAGGCCAGTGTTTGGAACTGAACTGGTCCAGGATGTTTTATAATAAGTCCTGGTCACATGAATAACTTTTAGGTTATGTGAGCATAAACGTAGGAGAGTGCTAAATATAAACTGCATTTCTCCCAGACTTTTTGTTTTTAGTCATGTAATACTTGAATTGTCTTCTGTTTCTCAGAGATACATGTATATTTATTTTATTTATTTTAATTTTTTTGAGATGGAGTCTCACTCTTTCTTTCGCCCAGACTGGAGTGCAGTGGCACAATCTCAGCTCACTGCAACCTCTGCCTCCCAGGTTCAGGTGATTCTCTTGCCTCAGCCTCCATAGCAGATGGAATTATAGGTGTGCACTACCACATCTGGCTATTTTTTGTATTTTTATTTATTGATCATTTTTATTTTTTGAGACGGAGTCTCACTCTGTCTCTCAGGCCAGAGTGCAGTGGCTTGATCCTGGCTTACTGCAACATCTGCCTCCCAGGTTCAGGTGATTCTCCTGCCTCAGCCTCCTGAGTAGCTTGGAATGACCAATGCCTGCCACCATGCCAGGCTAATTTTTGTTTTTTTTTTTTTTT